>DVWF01000135.1:0-10338 GCA_018234925.1 Junonia litoralis
CCTCTGGGTTGCGGAGGTCAGACGGCAATCGCTCTGCGTAAAAATCAGTAACCTGTCAAAACTTAGGCTAGAATAAAAGCAGACCCTGGTTAAGTCCGGGAAAAATGCTAGGAAGAAGAAGAATCATATATTTATATACCTCCACATATGAATGTTTGTATTACAAAGTCCAATGTGAGAACCTACTAAGAAATGAGTACAAATATGATGACGTGTTTTGACACAAATTAAATGTAGGTAGGTATTTAAAACAAAATCTATTATTAATAATAATTAAAACAAAATCTACGTATTACCTTTTGTTTAATATAATGAAACATATTACTGAATGATGCTAAAGACAGATAATCTTTTTAAGAGAATAATAATAAGTAAGTTTAGTTTTTAAGAATTAATATAATCAATAATAATGTAATATTATCATAAGGTCAGTGCTTGTGTTTATTTGTCAGTTATTTATCTTAATACTATTATGTTAACTCTTGAATCATGGCCGGTGCAACCGGGGACAACACGGGAAAGGGTTTTTAAATTTTCTTACGTAAATATTGGCAACATGGTATGAATGGCAATATTAAGGCAAGAAATATTTAATGCCATTTGACGCTATAGGCTTCTAATTGTATGGATTCCAGTTAGACAAAGAATTGTGACTAATGTACTCATAGGCGTAGCCAGGATTTACTTTAGGGCAAATTGGGTGAAGTTGACCTTAGGGGTGGGTAGTAGCAATTTAAATTTATTTAAAAGTGTAAACAACTACAAAAAATAGTTTTAGGTTCAAATAGGTGATGAAAGAAGTTTAAATTTTTAATCACTAAAACTGTCTTCCAGGGTGGGCAAGCGCTCTCCTCTACCCCACCGTTGCTACGCCCATGAATGTACTGTAATGTATGTATGTACCAGATATGAATAAATCGTGTGCGTAATGTACATATAACTATTATTATTTATTGATATGTGCACTTTATCTTCTGTAGGTATTTCTCAGGGTTAATTGATGATAAGCTTTAGCATCAAATACACTATGTGTAGTTCAATTAAGAAACTTTAGACTTCGTACACATTTATTAAATGCTACAATTGAAAAATATATATAAATAACTACATACATGCATGAAAAGTGAAATCTTTTTTCAATGTTTACGTATATTATAACGAGGTACCTACTATTTTCTACACACAAAAAATATTTTGAAGGGTGTAAATAAAATATCATATGGAACTGTCATATTATATGTGTGATATATCAGGTACTTTCCTTAGGACAGTAGTTGGTACTTTGTACCAGAGGGCACTCAATGAGGTTTGTTTGTATTGAAAAATAATGGCATAAAAATCAATAAATCGATTGGCAGTACAACAATATTTTTAATATCTATATCTTTAAAGGACAGATAAGATTCATATATTCTACAAAATGTAGAATAAATAAAAATAAATTGTTTTCTCGTTACATATAATGGTGATGGTCCAAAATACGCGACATTTATGTATTTTATATCAATCTGCGTCATTTATATACAAATACATACATGCCTAATTATAGCGTCCTAGTATTATCTCTGAGTTAACCCTCTTTACCCTCCGCAGACAGAAAGAGAGACGGACAAATGGACATGGCGAAATTGTAAGGGTTCTGTATTAATCACGGAACCTTAAAAAGGTTAAAAACAAAATCCTTTATTACTTAAAAATGTGACCGACCTCAATCGCACTGTCGCGTCGTCGGTCCTTGTTAAAAAATTGTACTTTTTAATTTCTTTGTTTTTTTTAAATCAACTAGCGAGTTGGCGATCCACTCAAAATATTCTCCGCCAATTACAACTACCAAGGAACCACAACATATGCTGGTTTAAAAAGGAATAATATGTGTGGAAGAAAGGATATAATATAGAGAGGAAAGGAAAAGACGAGATCTATGTCTGGTCGAGCCAACCCCTATGTAAGGTATAGTTAAATGTTTCTACTGGATTTTTATTAAATTTTAAGGTTCATTTACGTTGAGATAAATAGCCGTATGCTATATAGATATGTACATTTACCTATATAACATCAATTTTACAGTGGAAGTAGATATCACGTAACAAAACAAAAGCAAAATCTCAAAATTTTTAAAACCAATTCAACTACTGCGCTGATTTTGGTAAAAATTCTGTTAGACCAATCTGAAATTACATGCTTTCAAATAAGAAAAATCAACTTGATTAATAAATTACGATGTTCTAAGATAACGAACATTAAAGAAAAATACCAAACAGAAAATACCGAGGAAAAACTGCAATAGGCGAGTCTTTATTTTTGTTCTCATATAACTTCGTGGATAATTGAATGTTAGCATTTAATCGGAGGTCAGGAGAGACATCGAACGATACCTATTCCTCATCCAATGCCTTATCTCAATCTTGATTTCTCGCAGCAAGATATCGTGGAGTTGTGTCTCCACTGATAACGGCGAGGAAACGACTGATACCGAACATCTTGACAACAAAGACAATATATGTTATTAATTATGTCTATACTTAGCTAAATGTTTTTGTGTGACTTGTTTGCAATCCTTTGTCTTTATTGAACTTGAATAAAAAATAGTAATAAATTAGTATGTAGATACCTATTGATTTATTTTTAAATTAAGGTTTTGATCTTGCTTACGTATTTATATAGTTTATTGTTTTTTTTTGTTTTCATTGTATGTATTTATTTAAAGTGAATAACTTCGATTCTGTTTCAGATGAAAAAATATATAATTTTTTTTTCTAATTATTTTCCTTTTACATCTATTCCTTGTGTATAAGTTAAGATAAAATGTAGAGTTTCTGTATTTGACTAGAAAAAAAATTCTTAAATATAATAAGGGGATATGCTCCGGTGGATTTTTATTTTCCGTAAATGTATGAAAATGACTAAAGAAATACATACGTGTATACGTACAAGATTGAATATTTTATGACACATAGAAATACAAATGTAGCTTATTTCTATATTACTTAGTCTGTATCATCTGTATGTAGGTAAATAAATTTGACACATGTTGTAAAACCACTGTTAAGGGTCAGACTGGTATCTCTATAAAAAATTCACCGAAATGTTAATTTTTTTCACTTGTACCGATTATATTAATAATATTAAATAGGTCTTTACAGAAATTATTTTATATTGAAATACAATTGGCAATGTTCTAATCATTTAAGTGATTAATTAAGTACCTATACTATAACTTCTAGTCAACATAATGTAATAAAGTTGCATTTAGTAAATAATGATTTCGTTTAGTTTGGTCTTGTTATTTAATATTTCCAAGAATCCAATCCTTATGAACGTATACTTAATTTTATAGGGAATTTATTATTGCCTTCTAATGACTTATCTTTTATCGAAATCGGTTCGCTCTTAAAAATTACATGTGTAGAATGTAGAACATTCACATAATCGTTTTATAAATCAAATAGCATTAAACATTTTGGTCAAGTAGAGCGCGGACTGTCAACAAAACGTTTAAATAGAGTACTCGTGGCATAATATTAAAAATAAAACGGTGCGAAAGTAGTTTTGGCAAAGTGTGAACCTATAACATAATGTGTACCAGAATTTTTGTCTACATAAAGAAAATCCTAAAGAATTTACGAGTTCTAAATACTAAACTTTTAACAGACCAACAGTAACAGAAAACAATCATGTCATTAAAAATCTATCAAAAATGTCTGAATGTTTCACTTTTTCCAATCATCTTCAATTTCTTAAACATGTATGATCTACAATCTACACATATGTATGTACGTACCGCTCGAGCTGAATCGTTTTATTGGAGAAAGTGAATAAAGCCTCATCGAAAGCTAAGCCAGTTGCAATCAATGAAAAGAAAATAGCGTCGCCAGTGAAAAGAGTATTAACAATGTCTTTTCGAAGGCAGTATTAAGCTGAAAACTAGGATGCCTCCCAAATATGTTACACAATAGACTGGTAAAATGTGAGCCGAATTTGTGCAGAGAGGGTTCCGTGCCTCTAGCGTCTGACTCAAGCTAAACTGGTTCTTATTTTTTTAAAGGATATCCGCTATATTTACACTTTTTCGCGGAAATTTCAAGTGTCTTTTTTACTACGCATCAATAAGTATAACCCTAAAAAGGACGACTTAAACTTAGTAATAGGGTCCCATTGACACCCTTTTGGGCACGGAACTCTGAAGAGTGGAGCAATGAAAGTAGATTGAAAGGAAATAACCTTTATCTAGACGATCCAGGGAGAGCGGGGAGAAACCCGACGTGAGTCAGCCCGCCGCGTAATATCGCGGAATTTCTTCACTGTCATACTACGCCACATTTTGGCTCAAATTCAATTCTTCCATCGAAAAACAGTCCGCCTGTAAAACTACATTTTGTATACTTAACGATCAATAAAAGTATAATTCTCTCTGTAAGTGTATTTCTCTATTTCAAAACTCTATGAAAACAAACATATCTCTATCAGAATATATATTTAAATTTTCTCCGTTAAACCTCCTGACGTTGTCAAATATAAATATAATATAATGATAATAATTGAGTGTCGAAGGTCCAGAAACACAATCATGATGCTTCACCAAAAGTAACGAAAAAAATTACAAAGACTAAATATGTAAGTAGCTTTACATCGAGTAAAAGTAAAATAAGAAATATTTCTTATTTTTATGATTTACAGTAATTGAAAATTGTCTGTTATTGTACGTAAGGTAATGATAATGTCTTATTCGTAAATCGTTATTGTTCATTAACGCTATCAATTTTGGATAAATAAAGAAAATACCACTAATTTACTGCCTAATTATATGAAGGCACTAAGTACTTGATATTAATTTCTCCATGTAATAATAATCGGAGTGACTTTAATATCATTGAATATAATGCGATAAATATTCTGGTGTGGAGTCACAGGTTCACCCTATTTAGAGACAATGACGGTACCAAAAATTTTTATGTTTACAAAACAAGACGTAGTGTGTAATTATGAGTCATATGTAATTTACGCACTCGTTACGTATTATTGTTGTAATAACTAAAGGACATTTCATTATTCTATAGATGCACGTAGGCATAAAACCAGATTTCCTTTTCAGTACATAACATATGATTGGACAAAGGAAGGCGATAATTAGTTGTGGACAAAAATAGTCGTGCAGCCGGGCCCTGGGCCAGGTGACGTCAGCGCGCCAGGGCCGCGGCGGGGCAAGACGGGCCCCGCGCCAGTGTCGCGCGCGCCGTCAGTCTGGCCGCACGCCGTCTCGCTGCCCGCGCCCGCACCGCCGCCTGCTCCTGACGCCTGCCGCCTGCCGCCGCCTCCGACGCCACCGCTCACCCTCCGCTCCCGACGCACCACCCGTGAGTACTAGCACCCCTTCAACCCTACGTTATTTACTCGTCTGAAAACCACTTTCGACTCGGTGCACCACGGCAACGTCCGATGCAGGTTTCACTTCTGGCACACCAACGGCCCGATGGATGCCCGCGCACGTCGTTGCTCTCTCTTCCTTTTCATTTTACACGTAAATTACTATTTATTCGTTCACGAGACCTAGATTTCTCGTATCGGTAGTGAAGAGCGTGGCAACCTTGGCGCATCGTGCAATGCAGCGGGGACCTTGCAAGACACGCGTCACAGTAACCTCGGCTCACGCCGTGCTCGTGCCGCTACAGTGACGTCTCAATAGCTATCTTTA
The DNA here is from genome assembly GCA_018234925.1 of Junonia litoralis. Taxonomy (NCBI): domain Eukaryota; kingdom Metazoa; phylum Arthropoda; class Insecta; order Lepidoptera; family Nymphalidae; genus Junonia; species Junonia litoralis. Next base: position 5,693 of record DVWF01000135.1, read on the forward strand.
TCTCAATCTATCGCGTTGGACGTCATACATTGCTCTCTGAACGAGAACAGCAGCGAGCGAAGTCAAAGTTTATTAGGCAATGTATTCATATTTATACGAAACACTCGCATTTTTAACACGTTTAATTATACTCGATTGTAGGGATATGTTGATAGACGTGTATAATATAGCGAATACAAACAGCTGACCGACCGTCGACGTAGTTTTTAACAGATAAAAAATAAGACGCGGTCACTCAAGGACGGTCAACAACTATCGAGTGGTATTTCCCGTTTAACGGGCAACAGAGTGAAACACAAATGACGTGCAAACGACACTAGTCATTACCGGCGCTAATGTATCTCTACAGCACGTAACTTGCGGGTCATACTTCGGCTAAGTAATATCGCAGTTAAATGTGCGCTGTGCTAAGGGGCCTCAAGCCGCGTTTCCCGAGTTATCGCACTGGAAAAACACGCCACATTTTATCGTGTGCTGTGTTCACTATCAGCTGTTGCGAGCGATGCGGTGTGCGGTCGCCAACACGGTTAGTCATTGTTGTTTACGCGAATATCGTCTCTATTACGTACCAGACATAATGTTCATAATCGAATATATAAAATTGCAGCTGACCGAAACGACGTCAATGGTTATAATCTATTTACATTACAATAATAGTTACTTGTAGAGTATTTACCATTTCATTTATAAAGTATTTTTAGTCAATATAAAAAATGTTATTTAATAGTGGATTAGTCATTATTTAAAATTTTATTGAAAAAATTATATAAATATATATAGTAGAGTAGTGTAGAGTTGTAGAATTCAGTGTATTTTTACTACCCGACTGCGTCAGCAGGAGGGTTATTTATTTTATTTAGTTATTTGTATGATTCTAGCTACAGTGGCCCTGTTATTGTCTGTATTATTAATTTCTTTTGAATTATTCAAGATAATTATTCAAGACCAAACACCATATTAGTTAAAATACTCGTTCTTGCCTTGTAAATGCATCCTTATTTGAAACAAATATACAAATAATTAATTAAACACGTAAACTAATTACGAATAATGTCTGTCGGTACAAATTCTTCATAAAAATGTTGCTTATATAACGTACATACCCTGAATACAGATGAGCCGCATTTACATATTTATAAATATTACTTGGAAGTTACATTGAACGTAGCCTCTAAACGGCTCTAACCACACCGCCTCGGACCGACATTGATAGCTTACAAAACAGGTAGATAGCCACGGTTACCCTTCGACGAACAGATGTCATGTGTACTTTTAATTTTAATTAACAAAAAACAACAAAGTAACTACATCGTTAATAACTCTTAAACATTACATATATTATTTATCTATCCATCAAAGAATGTAAGAAACAATAAATATGATCTAAAGTATATAATTGAAAAGCGTTTACTGGTCCTTTTACTTTTTACGTATTTTCTTATTTTATAAATGAAATCATTGCCTACTACCCTTCAAATTTTAAAAACATTGGAAAATAAATTATTTACCTAACTTATACCGAGTGGCCATGGGCTCATTCAATGTTGTGACACTCACTTACGCAAGACTTCCCAAGTTTGACAAGCGACTACATGGCCCCTATCTTATTTCTCGATACCGTGTCTCACAATATGTAAATACCTTATTTTATTTCGTTTCAGATAGTCATGGTACGAAAATACGAAAGAATGAGTGGTCGCCAATCCTGGAGTGAAGAAGAAATGGCAAAAGCCGTGGCGGCCGTGGTCTCTGGCAAAATGGGTTACAAGCTCGCCGCCAGGACCTACCACATACCTCGATCTACTCTCCAGAGGCGAGCCAGTAAAGTCCGATATCAACAACCAGACGACCCGAAACCTCTAATGGGGCACTACAGGCGCGTATTTACGGAAAGTCAAGAAAAAGACTTAGTCGGATATATTAAGAGTATGGAAAAATATTTTATGGGCGTTTCCAGAAGAGATATCAGAGAACTCGCATTCCAGTACGCTGAAGATAATAATCTCAACCATCCTTTCGACGTCAATACTCGAATGGCAGGCGAAGATTGGGTCAGGAACTTTTTAAAAAGAAATCCAGAACTGCTCCACAAGTCCGAGAAAGAATACGAGCTCGAGCCGGTCAACTTCGACCAGTTCTACCACTTCATGTGTCAATCGTCATGATTGCAAACGGGCTGTCTAGTGTTAATAAGGGTCACGGTGAAGCCCACCTAACGGAACCTCAAAATTATAGGAATTGTGTACAATACAGTAGGTAGAAGTTCAACTCGAAGATTTGCCTGCGGGTTAGGATAATTGTAACTTAACAACGGAATTACGAAATAAGCGTAGATAATTTTTAAGACTTAATTGAATACGCTCTACAAATAATATGTAGGTAATTAAAATATTTAAATGAAAGGAGCCTAGCTCGGATGATATTTATAGCCAATAGATTTTTTATTGATGATATTCCATTCTTTTATCTACTTAATTAGAAAATAAAAAATGATTGAGTACTTATGGAATCTAACATTCTATAGTTGTCTCTTGTTTATAGTTTATATTCTGTTATTTAATACTAATCGGTTATTGGGCTGTGATAATGGAGAAGGTGTAATTAAGGGAACATATCAAAGGAAAAGATATATACAATGTATAATGTATGAGGAAAGATTAACTCTTTCAAAATTTTGTGAATTTATTATTCAGAATCTAGGCATTTGTACAACATAATGCATATTAAAACCAATATAGAAATATTATTGTAGGAAGTACATTTTTGAAATGTAAATGTTATTTAAAATTACTGAGTCTTCGATGTGAAAAATACAGTTTATTATTTATTTGCACTCAATTGTATTAAACGGTCAGGCCTTACTTTTAACTTTTTTTCTGTTATAAGGCGTGACATTGGATAAACCAACAAAAAACCGCAGCATTTGTATAAATCCAGAAGACTTATCAGTAAAATAATAGTAGGTGTGCTGCGCACTCGCAATATTTTGTTGTAAGGTTCGGTTACTGTATTTCCAACACAGTATTACGACCGAATTCTTTAATAATACCAACGTACATTGTTATATAACTAGAATTGTGATAATGGTGATCGGTGATAGTAGCGGGAAAGTTATAGTAAATTCATTTATTAACAAAAATTTTAAAAGATTATAAGAGATATATTTATAATTTTAATTAATGAGAAAGTGATGTTGTCCCTTTCTAGTTACAACCTACAAAATTGTTGTTACCTGATTTATGTTTTGATCTCTTGAAACTAGTTTTAATGAATAATATCTATTAAATATTGTTTTAAGTCACCTTTTAAAATAACCATTCGTTTGTGAGAAAACAAAAACAAATTTTCGAATGCCAAACTACGTTATTATTTGAGATTTATATTTAATTTGCATATTTAAGTACTTAATAAGTTAAATTTTAATAAATGAAAAAACTGCCTAGTCTGTCTTATTTTATCCACTGTGTTTCACCATAGCTCCTTTTCCCCATTTGCACCCGAATAATGAATGACACCTACGTCCTATGTTTTATATTTAATCATTTGTATCTGGAACTATGTGTACTAAATTTCAAGAAAATACATTCGATGACGGATTTTACATACAAACGTTTTTCAACTTTAATCGTAGAATTTCGTAAAATCAGTTGTTAGTGGGTAAAAGATAGTCCGTTCTTAAGGTATCGTGATGAGTCTATATCTTGCTAAAATTCTTTTGTAATACCTATTTATATTAAAATGGATTGTATAGGGACCCTTATTTTGTGTCAAACTGCTGACTATGGTTACTGGCAGAATATTATTATAAATAATGTATGGAATAAGTTTAGAGAGTAGCGGATTTACCCATAGGCCCGGGCCAAAATTAGCTTTGGGGCAAAAATGAGGCGGACGACCTTTATTTAGCGAAAATAGTATATTTAAGGTAGGGAACGGAGGGAGTTGACCTTTTTTTAGCTGAATTTGTATATGTCACATAGAGGATGGCTAAGCTAGTGGCGCCATATGAATCAGTGCCTAGGGCGCCACTTGTGTTAAATCCACCACTGAGTGTAGAGATGTACTCTGTTTTATTTATTTCAAATTTTTCCGAACTTAACTTTTTAGGCAGTCACTAGTATAAATAATAATAAAAAATCTAATATATTATTTCTTTAACCTTTTCATTGCATTATTAAAATACACATCGATATGTCTTTACTCATGTGTACATGCACTACTCTAGCATATATGAGGATAAATGTAAGTATATTGAAGATGAAGATCTATGTAGATAACACGAAAGTACGTACTTCCAGAAGGCGTAAACATTGACAAATCCGTGCAACAATCCTGGGCGGTGCGTTAAATTAAGCTTTCACAATTATGTAAGGTTCATATACACATTAGGGTTAAAAATACATAGTTATCTATAACTAGAGGCCTGTCTGTGTCTCGATAGAATCGACCAATAAAACTTTTTAGCTGAGCCACTCATTTTCTTTTCATTATTTTAATCTGACACCTTGACATCTGACAATATTGTGACTTATACGAGTAGTATTATTACAATGGTATCTATGTAGTAGTGATGAGGTGTGCGAAAGTTAGATTTTACATAATTTAACATATTTACCTTAAACAATATTAAAAAAAATTAACTTTAT
>DVWF01000136.1:0-10323 GCA_018234925.1 Junonia litoralis
CTATACACATTTACGATTTTTAATTGGACGACAAGTGTGAATAGCTTCATATAAAATATTCTGCCACTGGAACATCCGATTAAAATCCGGGTCCGACACACGACAAGTGGGAATGGGCTGTAAGCATGACTTTAAATTACTGTAAAAAGTCACGTCCACAAAATGACTCAAACGCCAGCAAGTTTATGCTTAAAGTCGATGTTATAAGGACCCATTATGAGGCTACGAGAGCAACTACGGCCTGCAGATTTGAAATATTGAGATATACAGAAATCGAACTGTTGTAGCTCTCATTTTTTTAAAAGTTGCAATGCTATAAACGAATTCTCATCTCATAATAAATCATTGATTAAGTCATTTTGCGAGCAAAGACGAAACAATTGAGATGTAAAATACAGCATTGAGTCAATTTTGTGAACAATGTTGGTTAGGCCGTTGTTGGTCTCATATGAAGTCTGTATCACTCACTGCCTCCTCGCTGCCAGGGCTGTTTGATCCCTCTCCGGCACCTTCTCCTTCAGCACTTCAGCAGGGACGTAGCCCTGCCGCGTGCACAGCTCTCCGCCCTGCACGTCTTCCACCACGCGGACCAGCCATCTGGAGATGAAGATAGGCACAATTTACTTATAAGAATAAAGATAATAGTAAAATGTATAATATAGCATGTTGAACAGCGCTGTCAATATTACGCGACATTAGTTTAAAAGATGCAGCGCAAATATATTTTACGACTGCCTGCATCTACCCAGGTATTCGCTACTAACTTAACTTGTTAAATTATTGTGAAATGAAAAAAAGCAATGATTTTAATGAAAAACATAATTATGTATATTAATCGGTAATTTATTTTAGCGTTACTAATTACTATTCAAGGTCAGGAGATGATATTAGAAGCTCAAATAAACAATACACCAGGACCTAGATTCTGTGGTTTCAGTGCCAGATGCTATATCTCAGTCTGACTTTGATCGTTCTAAAAAAACTAGATGCTATCTAGTCTTCAGTGGGCTAATGAACTGGTGGGCGACGACCTCGCGACTCCAGCACTAAGCTGTATAAACTAAACTAAAAATGAGGATCAAGATTGTTTATTTAGCTTGGATATGCTGGGCACATCAATTGTATATCAATTTTTATAGGATGATAGCGTGTGCCTATAGCTGAGTTATAATAGCCGTTGAAAGTTTTGATTAATTTTCTACATCATAGACTAGTAGAATTCAATATCAGAATGAATCGCTAAATGTGTTGCTAAGTGTAAATCTCGACTGTACTGTACTCATTTATTTAACTCTAATTTATTAAAATAGTCTGCGGAGTGAGTTTGCATGCGCAAGACGTGCAGATGAAATGAAATATAAAAAGTGCTGATACGAAAGGACATCAAAACCACATGTTGTTTTCTACAGTAATAATATACAAACGTTGTTCATTTCTAGTGATAGTATTTCGATTAGTCATACCGGGATACTTTTAAACGAGTTATTTTTTTTTGTGTTTAGAATTCGAAATCAAATAGGATAACACACATTCACTCCAGCAATGTATAATTATTATTAGATATCATTCGAATATTAATTATTCATTGTTTTCATGCACCTCCGCGCTATAAAGGTTAAATTTTATTAAAAAAATATTTGAGCTAAATTCGCGCCATTTTTATTTCTTTTTTTTTTTGGTTTACCTGACGAAGCAAAAGACATAATTTATAAAGACTAAAAATATACTTTATTTTTTATTTTTTGCACAACTTGTATTCATATTTTTTTTATTATCATTAAATAAGTATTATTTTTATAATTTGTAATTACAAGTTATTTATTAAATCTATATTCAAATCGTTTTATTACGATTCTTAAATAAAACAAAATATTTCTTACTACTATGATTATGAAATATAAATGAAAATACACTTTTAATTCAATTATCTCAATAAAAACAAATGGCGCGAATCCAAACTCATCAATCATCTTTATTAAATTTAAAAATCAAATCAAAACGCTAAGATAAATATGAATTGCTCTAGTTTCGGAGTTATTAATTGCGATCTATATTCGCGATCCAAGACAAACTAACATACACGTCGCGTACGCAGATCGGGTTTAATTGCGCAAGCGCAGCCATGCCGGATTATACCTACGTGAGGCAAAGCGACTATCTGAATGATTAAATAAAAGATAAATAAGTACAAAGCAACAGTGGGACCGTGGGCCCCATTCAAATATATTACTATTTGAATGGGGCCCACCGTCCCACTGTTGCTTTGTACTTTGAGTCAAGTATATTACACATAAAGAAACAAAACATAAAGAATCTTACAGATCTATTTTTTATTATATAGGGTGTTTCTTTTTTAATTACCGATTTTCAAATGGGGGGTTCCAGAAGTCCAACACATCACGTAAAAAATATTTTAAAAAATCTTTGAAAATATTTTTTACACTTTTAAAATATTTGAATATTTGAGCGCCACTGGCCTAGCGCATTCCGCGCTAGGCCAGTTGTTGTACTCGTAATGAATAAAAGTAGATAAGACAACACTTGCAATGTATCACTATGAGATGCATTTGACATTCGTCATTTACGTTTCAAGGCAAAGTTTAATTTTAACGTACAGTTATAGCGAACTCAAGCATGTACCTACATGTACGTGCGAACCTTCAAATATCTACATTATGTTAAGGAAATCTTCAAAAACCTTAGCCAATTTCCAATGAACAAACAAGCAACGATTCCGATTAGGTACGCGAACTAAAACTAAAACGAACATAATAAGTAGGTCACTGACCCACACCTAGAGCCTACACAAATACGTAGGAACCTACAGCTGGCGACAAGCAACGAGTCCGTTTACGCGAATATTAAAATTAAAACAAAATAAGTAGGTCACTGACCTACAGCCTTCAACAATTTGACATACGCTTAAAAGTTAGACTCGTCTACTTCTAAATACCTACTAAAAACTATTCAAAGAATAAGAATAAAAAAAGAAAGATTATTCAAATAATAAAAAAATAATAATATTCTACTAACATTGAACTAAAGGGTTCGGGATCAATGAATGACTCGACACCCAATGAATTCATACTATTATTTAAACATAAATTAATGTTGTTATGTACGTTTTCTAACTAACTCGCCAAACCAATTTCTATAAACTTTGGTATAAAGGTAAATTTAGATAGGACTCCGGCAAAGGACATTAATATGCTACTTTTTACGCGGGAAATAGGAAGCCATAAATATTGAGATTAGCTGATAATAAATAAATAAAATAAATCTACTTACATAGGTAAATTCATTATTTTTATTGATGTAATCACTTTTTTAGAAGTTCACAATAGGGAATGCAATCTCGATCTCGCGAGATCTCGTTCTCGCGAGATCTCGGTCTTTTTTAACGAGATTAATCTCGGCCGAAAAAAAGAACGAGATCTCGCAAGAACGAGATCTCGTCTTTTTCTCTGCTAATCGCGAGTTTAACGAGATTGTGTGCTAAGATTGTGTTTAATTCAAAATTATCGTTGTCAGTACAACCCTATTTATGTAATATACATAATAGCATAGAATTATAATTAAATCATTGATAGAAAAACTGGCTCTTAGATATTAAGATTTTTTTATTACTTTTCGTTGGTTTATATGTTATAAAAAAAACTATTTTATTACTTAAAACATTTTTGTTAGATATTAGCAAGAAAGACCGATACATACGTACGTAAGTAGGTACATTACAGTTTACTCTTTAAAAGTTTATAAAAATTATAGACAGGATGTTCAAACAATGTTTGATTGACGCATAAAAGTGAAATGAAATATTTCGTGAAAATTAATGTTAATCTTCTAATACAGTTTTTATACATATACTTTTCTTAATTTTATTCTGATTAATTGCAAAAAAACGCGCACAAAATTGCTAATCTCGCGAGATCTCGAAATTGGCGAGATCTCGCGGTATTGAAATGCACAATCTCGCGAGATCTCGCTGAGCCCCAATCTCGCGAGATTTGCATTCCCTAGTTGTTATATGTAGTAAAGCAAAAATAGAAAATAAGAGTAAACGCTTTCTATTCATAGTCTTAGACTCTTGTACTTTATTTAACACTTTCTTGACTTTAACTGTAGGACGCTGCTTCTGTACTGATGCTCTGAAACAGCCGACGCCACCTTTTATACTGCATCGAGGAGTAATGTGATAATACTTCTATTAAACGCTAGGACGGATTCAATTTTCGAGTAACCTTTAGGAACAGTTGTCGATGTGGATACGTAGTAATACTTGTTCACTAATAGATTAATAATAAACTTAATCAGAAAAACAGGACTTATTTTTATATTGTACACTTCCTATTTGTAGGTTATTTTTTATTTTACAAAGTAAATGTAACTAAACTAATACTAAACCAATATGACAGTCAGCTTGTGGCAAAAAAATCGTCAAAACGTCGAATAAAATTAAAGTTACACCGATTAGTTATACAATAAGATACGATACAATGTGTCTTTAAAATATCAACACATACATATATTTTTTATTTATTAACATGTCTTCAAGTAAAATATGAAAACATTTATAATACCGACAAGTTTCCTTGTAATTTTTGCTTGTAATACTGTTGTGCACAGTTAAATTTAAACCATTTTTTTCAGCTAAAAATTATAAGTAAAAAATTTTAAACCGCGACCGCCGTTTCGTCATGTAATGTGTACTAAACCATCATGTTTCTAATTTTAATGATATCCTTGAAATATTCAAATACAATTTACATTTATTTGCAAGTGGTCCCTCGAATTATTTATCGACGTCAGTATTTTCGTCCGGTAGAGCTAAAGTAGCTCTCATTGTAATGGAGAAACATTTTCTTTTTTGTATTCGATGAAACATTTCAGGAAATTGTTCCCTTAGATTCCTCCTCGCACATCGGACAACAAAACGAATGGCGCGAACATTCGGATAATGTAAGCTATTAAAAATTTCATTGTGCGTAATTCACGGTTTGTAAACAAGATTTATGGACGGACCGGCTCTTGTGTGAAATATTTTCTAAAAGTATTAAAGTAATACATTTTAACATCCACGTCTCGCTTATGATTTATCTTACCTTTGTAGGTATTATATACTACTAAACGTGTGCTGAGAGAAACAACATCTCAATAATTATAAAAAAATATAGAACTTGTCTCTCTTTTTGAAGAACTTAACATGTTTTACTAGTTATATTCACTCATGTTATAAAGTTATAAATAATAAATAAATCATAAGGAGAACATAACTTATTAATAAAAAGAGCTATTATCCCTTGATATTAAATCTATTTAGTAAATAATAGTAACAAAGAAAACAAAATAATAGATATCTGTCATTCGATAAAAAAACAATATTTGCAATTTAAAAGCCAGTAATTGCGTCGCGCTCGCATAGACGAGGGTTTTATAAATTGAATTTTGTTTCATCAAAGTTCGTTTAAAAATTACTTTAATTAAACTGAAGATAATTTTTTGAAATATTTACAATTACTGGCAGCTCGTTTGATCATCACGAAAAGTTATGCTGCAATTATTTGGAGACGAATATTATTTTTAACAAACTTAAAAAAAAGTTGAAGAGGTTCTCAATTCCTCGGTGATTTATTTATGTACGTTACCTGATTACTCAAAGAGTTTTTGTTTGAAAAGGTTTACTTCCCAGGTGGTCTCACTGTTAGGAGATCGGGATGTAATGATGGGATCCTTGAGAAATCAAAGGAACTCTTCGAATATTCTAGCTCATCTACAGCGGTTTTTTGCGTTTTTTTTATAGTATGTCGGATATTTAATCACTAAAAGTACTATTTAATGAATTGAAAACATTTTACTTAATTCCGATGTCTTAAAGCTTTAAAAGAAAATAAAAAACATCTTCGTTTTAAAGTCGATTGATTCATTTTGTTTTTTTTTTCAAGTTAATTTCATCAAACATGATTTTCAATACTTCAGAGAATTACTTTTATTTATCTTAAAGAATTAAAATTAAAATGTCATTAAAAATCTGTACTTTTTCGTTAGCTTATGTTTATTAGATTTGATTTATAATATATGTATATATTAAAATTATAGATGCTGGCATATATAAAAAATGTTTATGTTTATTTGTTAACTGATATCGTTTCTAACCAGCACGCAATACCTTATCTATTTCGTTTTGATACATGCATCACCCAGAAATTGATTTTATTATGACTTTTGTTGTTAGAACGATCTATAATAATACTTATTACTCATTCATTCATTCGGATATTAATTAATACAGAGGACATTTTAACTTAAATACGTTATTATATTCCAAAACTGAAATAATCGAATTATTTCAATACATAACGGTTAAACCGCAAATAATTAAACCTTTGCTATAAGTTATACCGTAAAATCTAATAATAAATGGAAATTGTCCTGACAGATTTGTGGACGTGCACTGTCTTGTCCGTGACAATGGAGACCTTGCTCTGAATCAAAGTTACTTCTATCTCATTGTTAGTATTCAACGATAGCCATGAATCTAAGGGAATTGATTTATCAAACTACTGCTATTTTTTAATTACGTAAATATTTTTTTAAAAGGGAAGGGATACAAACGGAACGAAACTAAAACGAGTCATAAATGCGTCGCCAGCACTAAAAACAGTAAGGGTGAAGTAAAGAAATAATGAAGAAGCGGAATAAAAGAGAAGAACTTTTTATATATTGTCCTTAGTTCTTTCAGACATCTTTAAAACTAAATTTCTCCTAATTGTAGGTATTTGAACAATTTTCGAGTACCTACGGTATGCGATATCTTCGCTTTTTGTGAATCAATTTATTTATTTTTTCTTTACTAAACAGAATTTGTTTAATCTATATTAAGAATAAGGCAAAAGATTTCCCTAGTACTGAAGATTCAATGGAACACAGCGACTAAAAACCTCAACCTTAACGGAAGACGGTAAATAGCCCCCGACTAATGCAATCGTTAACGAGAATACGTTTTGTACCGAGGAACGCGGCTAATGGTTGTATTGTACTCGAATAATTCTCTTTTTATTCAGACATTAGAATGTTTAGGTTAAAAATAATTGTTATTTTGATGAGGATTTATTTCAAAATAGGCCCATAATTGATAAAGATAGTCATTAATTTACACAAGAATACAATTTTTATACAACAATTATTTCGAAGCCTATGCATTCATAGTGCAAATAATCAAGCTGAAATACGGCTGAAATATTGCAATTTGTCATACAACGACGTTGTTGCTTTAGAATTCAAATTCTAATCTTCATTCACTGTGTCGCCGAAAATGTTTTTCAATAGTAGTAAAAAGCAAAACCTTTAACTTCTCCAATCTCCAAAGTGTACAATGAATAATGCTATTGCTAATAAGGACTAGATCTAAAATGACCGATATCTTAAATATTATTCATATAGGTATGTATTTTTAACAATTCAGATACTAATTCATTGTGAACTTTAAACTTAAGAGTTGTAACTTTATTTGAGTTTTAGCAAACCTAAATATTATTTATCAAAGAAACTAAGATACTTGAACTACTAATTGCAGCTTTGAAAATAACGTTCTTATATAATATTATATCAGAGCAATAAAAACGCTCTTATATCATTTATATTCCTATTCGCATTTAAAATATATCAAGTTTCAAATATCTACACAAAGCAAGAGAAGATGCGTCTATGTTATATCAATAAACTACAAATAATCTTGTTAGTACTAAAATGTTATACAAATAAAATTACGTGGCGTAGCTAGTGTATCATAATAACAGAAATGTTAGTATATAAAATGTAGTCTTGGCTAAGGAATTTATATTAATGAATGCAAACAAAAGTTACTGTCTGTCTACAAATATCTATTTGCGTAAAGTTTTCTTTCATCAAAGAAATAAAAACATTTCTTTTACTTTCCTAACGAATGCAACTCATTATACATTTTATAATAAAAGATTTAACAACATAGTTTTTTTCATATATATGGATAAATTGAACCTTTCTCGAAAAAAGATTTTAAAAATTTATGAACATAAATTTTTATGAACATATAATATTAGTTCTTAAGTACTAATTTCATTTTCTTATTGCATTTAACACCGCAATACAACAAATCTATAAAAAACATGTTATAAAAAGCATTTTTCGTGGCTGTCCTTTACATTTAAAAGTGTAGATATAGATTTAGAAACTGTACTCGGTACCTTAAAATTAACTTCATTTGTGAAAGTAACGGCTGGGAACGGAACTCAGAACATTAAATGATCCCTTTTAGTTGTACCAAGATTTAACTGCAGCCCGACACTAATTAAATCACCCTTTGATGTTTTACTTCCTACAAACAGCCGTTTGAATCTTATCCCATATATATACGTTTTATGTTGATGTAACCATAAATAACTATTTTATTATCAAGAACATCCACATTCAAACTATGACTCTAGGATATACGAGTACAATAAACACAACTACTAACAGCTAAAGCTTCTTTTTTAAGCACCCGGGTCTTAGGACTAACATTTTACAATTGGAAAATGAGTTTTATAAGATAGTTCATTTATTAAAGAAGCTCATTAAAATCATGTTAAGACTAAGAGCGATAAATGAGTAGCAATAAAAGTCAATGAATTGAGCAAGAACCAAAATTTTAAGCATAACCAAGTTATCCCTAGTCCACTTATAGGGTTCGATTACATTTCCATACAAAGTAACGAAATAATAAACTTATTAGACCAATTCAGTTGCATTATTCCATTGCCGGTGTATGGTTTGCAATCCTCTTTGAAACCTTTGAGGCGTTTTTTCCGAGCCAGTGCCCTGTTTTAACAATCAAGGTAGCAAAAAACAAATGGGCGCGCATCAGGGTGTAAACTGAAAGTATTCTCTAGACAAACCGTAGATTCAACAGCTTCAGCTGTGCAATTCTTTTAGTTTGTTGTAGGTATACAGTTTAGTTTCTTTTTTATGTATATAAAAATATCTATCTATTTTACCACTGGTAACATAGATAGATATTTTTATATAGACAGATGAAGATTATTTGGCTATAAACCTTTCTAAATTAGATTTATTCAGATACGATAAGTTTTTTTTAAAGGAGTTTTTTAAGTAAGTCAAAAAGTAACTTTTTACAGTATATTTTGATAAAATGACGGTAAATTATTACATTCTTGAAACTGTTATTACCAATACATCGACATCGTATCAAACACGATGCGCGGTGGCGATGCGCCAAGGTTAACGATTTTGTGGGTCTCATATTCCGTAATGAGGCTATTCATTTCTATTTTTATTGTATTTACGTTAAAATCACCAAGAATCTAACTTTCATACGTACTCTGTTTCATGTTATAGCACTTGACGGTTTATTGAACAAAGAGGTAGCGACTGTTTTCAAGACAAATCCCTCAAGTTTGTAAAGTTAGCGAGGAGCTTCGGGCACTGCACACACACACACTCGCACACACAACTGTTCGCTTTGTTGCGGACGCTTTGTTCTACATTACGAGAAACAAATTGTGATACCAACAATGACTTTTGCAGTATAGGTATACCTACAACAAAAGTGGATACGCATACGTATTATATTGTATGAAAAAATTTAAATTTAAAAGTTAGTCCAATCATTTTAGACATTTTAAGCACCAATCTGGGAAATAAATCCTTTGGAGCTGAATTTTTGTATACACCTTTATTATTATAAAATTGTGAAAAATCGACATCGATATCGTGCCGGCTAAAAAAATTACAAAAGTCAAAAGGTCACGACAATCAGTTTTTGGCAAATATTTCGTGACCTGCTCGGAGGTCAATAAAGGTCATTATAAAAATTGTTCCTCATAAAATTATCTACAAAAATATCTTTTTGCAGTTTTTCTGTTAAAGTAACGGTTTTCGAATTAAAGCACTGAGAAAGCGACTACATTGTGACGATGCGCTCGAGTGAGGCGCGTTTTTAGGGTTCCGTAGTCAAAACGGAATCCTTATAGTTTCGCCATGTCCGTCTGTCTGTCCGGGGGTTTGCTCCGAGGTTCTTAATACAGGAAAGCTGGAATTCGGTATGAGTATACATATGAATCACGCCGAGAAAGTCGTACAATAAAATCTTGAAAAATATTTTTTGTTGGGGTGTCTGCCCTATATGTAAAGTGAGACCAAAAATTTTTTTTCTTATTTTTCCCATAGTGTGGGGTATCGTTGGATAGATCGCTTAAAAATATTATAGGTGTGGGAAAATCATTTTTCCGAACGAGGAACAGTTTCCGAAATATAAAGCTTCAAAGTGTCAAATTTTCTTAGAGTCAA
>DVWF01000137.1:0-10319 GCA_018234925.1 Junonia litoralis
TCTTCTCACTCTGAGTTATCTCTGACGTTTTATAGCCTATTAACATTCTATGTATTATACAAACTATCTTTTGAAAATAGAACTTAGAGATATACACAAAACTATCGCTATCCTGTTTTTTGTACATTTTGATTGCTAATTTAAATATAATATTTATACTAAAGCGATAGTTATAGTTTTAAAGCTTTCTTGTAATGACGTCATGATATTGTAAATGACAAAAAATTAACAACATTTCTCGTATGATACTAGCAAGAATCCGGCACTTGATATTTAGATTTGCGACCTCGTTGCGACTCGAGCTCATGCACTTTACATTGAATATTACATTTCACTGTATTCTTTAAAAATACGTGCATAAAGATCAAAATGCTCTGTACGTACGACCGAATACGACCAATAAGAACCGTTTCTAGAGTCGATTACAATTTGATGTGTGCAATTTGTACCTATTACGAAATGCATATTTCGTTTATGCACTTGCAATTCTAATGATCAATTATTGAGACATATTACGGTTGTTGTTGGAAGTGTCATACGAACGATTGTCTATTTATAACAGTTGTATGAAGTTTTCAAGGTGAAGTTTATATATTAAACCGGACCTTAAGACAATGTAGGTAAATTGTAGAGACATTTGGCCTTACTAATGTACATTCAGATATATCGACTTCTTGGTATAATAACGTTTCTATACGTAAATAATCAGTTTAAAAGATGATTCAAAATAACTATTTTGTGAAAGATATGCATATAAATTTATAAGAATACAAAAAAACCGTAAGTAATAAAAGTTTAACCTTAGCTTTCTGATTTGTTGACATATCGAAATGCATCCTGAGCTATTAAGAATTTTCCTTTATTCTAAAGGGAATGAAATGGGAGCTTATAATTTTCGCGGAGTGAAATTATATTTAGGGGTGTAGACATTGACAAAAGTTAATTCGTCCTTAAGAATTATTCAATTTAATTATTAATTATTAATTAATAAAATTATTCATTGCGTTCTAAAATGAAAGTTGGATATTTAGGTAATTTTATTTAATCGAAAAATAAAATCTATCTCGACCAACTACTTATTTAATTTAATTAAATTACTTTTCAAACTGATGAAAAATAAAGCATTGGTTGCTTAGTAAAATAATAGGTAGGAATCTTAAATATTACAATTATTCATATTTCAATTTTAGCGATTTCTACCCGACGACTTATTAGTTAGGTACTCGATGAAAAAAACATATTCTATAGCAACCAAGCAGACGTCCACGTTTTATTAAGTAATGCGTATTAAAAATAATATTCGCATAACGGGATATTTAGTCAAGAGTGCGATGAATGGGTGTATTCGGATAAAGCACGGCCATTCAGTCGTAGCGAATAAATCGTAAACGGTACACGGGCTTCATAAAGCGGAGCGGGTTCAAAAGACATTATTCAGTATCCGATCGGTATTCGCCTTTAAATGGAATACTATATGGCTTATTTTTTTTCAATTTTCATCAGTAATTTATAAGCACTATAACATAGAAACTACTAAAGGAATTAACGGAAATAACAAATGTCAATTTTTGTAGATGTGTGTGTTAGTCTGTACTCTGTGATCTACTACAGTGTTACGAGTGAAATTCTTTTAATTAATTATTCAATCAAAAATTAAATAACAATAAAACAAGAACATCTTGTAGCGCTTATTATTTCCTATTAATTTTCCTATGTTAATTTCAATAGTTATATTCTTTGTAATCGATCTCAAATACGCGTTCTACTTTTATCTATTATGCAATCCGATTATATTCTTAGGAATTATGTAATAGCTTCAAATTTATTTTACTTCATTTCCACATGAAATTGATTACTTATCAGGTAATTAAATATACTAGCTTTAAAAGTAAAAATGTAAATCCAAACACAATGAAATATCGTTTGTATTCTTATCGCGGGGCAAAGTGTAACGTTGCGAGTAATAAATCATAATAATATTAGACATGTAACGGTTACACCAACAAAACTTCGTACAACATTGTTGTGGATCGAACAGGGAAATGAAGGAACGCTGTAGATATTATTTATGGCCTCACTATGCTAGAGCTTTACTGGTCGTTGTTTACAGAATCAACTAAACTAGGAAACACTACGAAAAATTAACAATTTGGTGTATTTGAAGTTACCTAATGAACATATACTAAGTATATAAAATTAATGTACAATACATTTTGTTCTAAACATGATGAAGCTAATTAATAAAATTAAATTTTCTACTTAAGCTTCGTAATAAATTATTAACATATTTTACAGTGAATGTGTTGTGTCAAAACGTCGACGTAACATAATTCAAATTCACACCCCTCGGAATTTCAGACCCGGTGCTCCGTCAGGAACGAGTGTTTGCGTATTCATAGCTTTTAAACTCTTGATATAATCCATACAACGTCTTACCTAAATCGATCGAAGTGCCCTCTATAATGGAATCTTTAAAAAGTTCTGCTTCAAAAATACTATAATAACAAATACTAGTGGACCCAATAGTTATCCAGCACCAACTACCGTGTACAATTTTATTTTCAAACCCTCCACGGACCTAGTCAAATGTACACACAACACCTAAATCGGTCCAATCATTTAGGAGTAGTTAGGCGACTAACATCCGCATACAAGATTTTTATGGACGAGTTTTACAAAGACATAGATTTACAAAAATATTTTGCCATGTGCTGGCATTGCATCATTAGTGAGCAAACTATAATAAAAACGGAACGTCAAGCTCGGTCCATCGATCAACTGGGTTTTACGTACGAAATCCAGTATTTCTAATACTCTGTGTTTCCAGTGCACTCCCGGTGCGAGTAGAATGCACGTCGATAACAATGCACCATTGACAAGATTGTCTGTATGCAACTATTGATAGATATAGTCTTCGGACATCGCTGCTATATTCATTTAGTTGTAAGGCAACGTTTAGTGCATAAATGATGAATTAATTTACTGTCTTACGTAAGTTCTAAGCATATTTTAAGTAGTAAGATAACGAATACTAAAGTTTATTTAAGTTCCTATAGGTACTGTATTGAAAACAAAATATTTTCTAATTTTCAATTTTTTTTTTCATATAAAAAATACAGTAGATAGATAACAGTACGCATGTTGTATCAAAGGGAATAAAGTTTTATACTTTACATTTGCTCAGTTGCGCTTGTGGAACTAAACACAACACAATCAGCCCTCCCATAGAGTATTATTGTACGCGGCGCTTGATTTATGTTCATAATTATCTGCGGGGGACGAATTATCTAAATGCAATGTTTGGGGATACAAATTACGGCTATTGTCTCCTACCCAACGTTTAACAATGCACTTATTTATTTAATTATTTGGTAAATCATTTCCCACGCTCTGCGGTTTATTCTATACAATTCTATTTTAATGTAATGTACATAGAGCTATTAAGTATTTATATTCCTATAGTTATAAAAAAGGGGGAGACAAGTTGATAGGGCTAAACTGTTTCATTTATGTATAATTTTTAAGAATGGAAATGCTTCGTCTCTAGTTAAAATTTCTTTCATTAATTCGTCATACGATACCACCCAGTTTCAATTCGGTTCATAACTTTTTTTTGGCTATTAATTAGCAAAAAAATTATACCTAGTAAAACGAAAGAAGAGATATCGAAATTTTCTTTCACAGAAAATGTGGTGAATATATTTCAAAACGAATTATGGCATCATTAGCAGCGAATATGCCGCGGGCCATTCCTGTATCGATTGCTACTTAAACCGCAAGCGTTCGGAATTAATTAACTTTTGTGGATTTTAAATGTTCAAGTGTATTCAAGTTCGGAATTCAATTAACTTGTGAGTTTCATTCGATTCTAAATTATCTAGCGACATAAAGTCATTTAAATTTTCTTTGTTTAATATTTGTAACTTGCTTTGTTATTTTAGGCTGTATAACTTCCCCTTTAAAGAGGTGCTAGTCAAGTGAATAATATTTGAGAAAATATAGAAAAAGTTTATATTACATTTCCTTCGATTTTCTTTGACTAATTTAAATAAACCTACTTTAAACGGCATTAAATCGACTTTACTCGACGAAGCACAAAATGTCATAGGTACTTATTGTACGCTTAGACACAATTTGGGGTATTTCTAGGGTTATACCACATTTAAAAGTTATTAATTTAATCTAATATTTTTAAAGTACATTAGCAGTGTAACGAATTGAAAATTGCTTGATCTTTAGCCTACTTAAATGTTGAAACGTTTACTTAATCCCTTTTGACCTTATTAGTCAATCGATTTGTTTTCGTAGGGTCAACAAAATATTAAACCTAATGAATTTTATAATTTACGTTATTAATCTTGTAATTAAAGGCTATTAGAACATTTACAAAAAGTATTCAACAATATTATGAAAATCTTTTATATTCAAATTCCTATAGATATGGTCTAAAATCCCGATATAAGACGAATTGCACCGAGAAGTTAATTTGATGAAACTTATTTTATTTTATGTTTAACAGGCAACAAATATAATGCATATGGGTTAAATAAAAAAATTCAGTCCAGAATAAGATTAATGAAAAAAATTAAGTATAATCCACCGTGTACATAATGAGTAATCTTAATTTTCATTTCAGTTTAATTCAATAATCAAACCGGTGCAGAATCTTCATCGATTTTACCTTTTTTATACCTGGCAACACGAAAGTTGTGACTGGAAAAGAATATGCAACCTAACGTTTACAAATTTTGTAGGCTTCATACTTTCTATTGGTATTTAATTTATGTAATAATCAAACCGTTGAAATGTTAATTTTTTTATTAGTCATATCCTGGACTGAAATTTTTTAGGCAACCCATAAACAATATACTATTTGTTGACAATTTGATATATTAAATATAAAACAAAACAAGTTTCATCAAATTAACGTCTCGGTGCAATTCGTCTTATATCGGGATCTTAGACCAAAACGAGCTAAATTCTATATTGACATAAATTGATCATTTATACATAAGTACTTTGACATTTTATTAGATACATCTTAAACAATTAATATTTAAATTATTCTGATTTAATTTACGAGGAAAGTTTAAATGTCAAACTCGGTCAGAATTAATGAATAAATAGGATTCTATTTAATTGAAATCGATAGTTAGGTAAAGTTCTGTGGGGTTCAGAATTGTATCCTTTGTATGGCCGGGAATGCCTCGAGCAACAAGATTTATTAGCACCGATTTGTTATTATTGATTTAGTTAGGACACGATCAAAGGTACGTTATAAATTAAAATTGGAAATAACGAGGACGCGTTTTGTTTATTACCTATAGTTTATAAAAATAGTAATAATTAGTTACAAAAAATAGTAGGTACATTATCCCACATAGTTTTTTTTAACTAAATCGAAGAACATAATAACAACATTCTGGAACTGGAAGTAGGTACCTACTACCTATTTATAAACAAAAAATAAACTTTGTAACAGAGTTGTTTATACATAAGTAGGTCAAACAGTGATAAAATGTATTATATGTATATACGTTAAATTTCTAATTATTTAAATTAACAGCGCAAAAACAGCGCATCTGTTTACAGAATACAATAACAGCAACAACTCGGTATCATAACAGCGTCTCGAAGCGAGCAATAGAAAGTAGCTTGCCTTTGCCATTCTTCATTCAACCAAACCGAACAGGTTACGACTCGCTTAACACACACAACCGTTCAGATACAATCTATAAAGCACACACACACAAGTGAACCAAAAGATACGTTGCGGGTACGCAGGTCATCTCGACGCATCTTTTTTACACAAACTGGTTTTCGTAGGTTTAACAAAGAGTGACTCAGAGCAGGGTGTTTTGTAAGAATTATAGAATGACTTTTTGCTACATTTTCGTTTAACTCACTGAGTCGTTGTATTGATCTTTCGCTCGCCAGTTACCTGTAATTGTCGTTAATTTATTACGTTCTTTTTCGAATAAATATTGATTAAGGTATTTATTGTATTCCTTTCACTGATCATGATCAATTGTTAGTTAGTTTAGGTAGTGTCTATGTTTCTCTATCGTCTCTAATTAAACTCACACTAAAAATAAGAAGCTCCTAATGTCTTTCCACAAGGATGTTCTCACTCAGTATCTTCCCCTCCGTTACGATATAACATTACAATAAATAAGTCGACAATTTATACATTGGGCGCAAGATTTATTGTATTGGAAACACGTGTGCCATGGTTTGTTTCCTTGACAAGGGCCTTTACCTGCTTTAGAATTACCATCGAAAGCTGAGACGTAACAATAACCGTTTTCAAAACGAGATTTTCCATTGAAGTTCAGATGTTGCTTGATTAGTTTCTCGATCGTGGTGTGACCTATATAACTATTAATTACTCTTCGAAAACTATTGCATCTGCTCAGTTTTACAATGCATGTTTAATGGCTTTTCCGACTATGCTGGAATATTTCATAATTGCAGCTCACACCGCCGGAGTAGCTTTATGGAATATTTTATGGGGTATATTACATAAAAATTATACGCTAATAATAACTTGGATCATGAAATCAATGAAGGATCATGTTTTCATCAAAATAAAAGGAAAAGATGAATAAGATATTTCAGTAACGTTACGGCTCGTAAAGGTCTAGGTTAAGTATTCGTAATATTCAACGGAATCCTTCGTAAACCCGATTTGTATCAGCTTTGTCCGTCCACGTTATTGTATCACTCCTCAATCTCGAGTATTTATTGTGAAGTCACAATGCTCGTCTACCTGCTATTTATGAAGCGCTCGGTGCGGACAGTATCTAATAATGTATGTAGGATTCTTTTACAAACTTTTGTTAATACCGTCCCTTGGGGATGACAAGCAATTGTTCGGAATATTTGGAAAAAAATATACGAGCAAGACTTATAGCAAAATATTTTATTTTTAACCCTACGGACAATTTTGGAATTACCTAACCTACTACGTATGGTTTTATGCTGCATTATTTCAAAATGAACTTTCATAAATCTGACATCAAACGAAAAACCTTTTATTTAGGTACCAAACCTTGAAAATGTTTGAAGGTTTCATGTACTTTTTTGATATCGCCTAAATCATTTACAAACTTGATTTTCTCGCATATGTTTAAAAGTAATCAAGCATGGTTCGATCAAGCATCTGTTCCTTTCATACTTATCGATAAAATTCGAGGCAGAAAGAGACAGATGCGGCAAGCACGACATGACTCGTGGGAAACGATGGTAACAAGGTTTCTGTCCTTCCTTTCGCTAGCCTTTGATTAGCCTTTGTTCTCTGGATGCGTATATTTTCGTTTTGTGAATCTAATACGATATTCACGTCACGTATTGTGTACGATTTTGGGATGTGTATCCTTGAAAAGTATGTAATCTGAGACACTGATAACACAATGTTTCTTTCAACTGATGTTTTTTTAAGTTGCCACGTGTCTTCTGACATTGTGAATAATATCTACAATATATAACGGTGCTAGAATTAAGGATTGTATAATACATTAATGAGTATAAGTATAATAACAATCTAATTTTATTTTACAGAGAATGTCCGTAAAACATTACATATTAAGTTCAATAATTAATCATGATATAACATGAAGTGCACGTGTTATGTAAATTTTTTTTTAGTATATTTCGTAATATGCTAGCAATAGATGAGCTTTACACTGCGTGACGAGCACGCGTCGCTAGCCATAAAACATTCACTATTGTACATAGCAGGGTAGTATTAAGTAGTTTTTGATAATGATAATATGTATAGGTATAGATGTACTCGTGTAAAATGAATGAAAAAAAAATCAAAATCAAAATGAAAAAAAATTAAAATTTTATTTTTTAATAAAATTAAAATATTTTAGTTATGTAGCAATGAAGCTTGCGTATAATATGGAACAGTTAGATAATACCATTTTACACGAGTACATCTATAGTGCTTTAAATAGAAATATATAAAATTTGCCAAATACATTTGAAATACGACGACGACGATAAACATGTAGCATTGAGAATGTATTTTGTCGTAAACTTACAATTCAATTCAATTTTTGGCTTTTAGTTATATCGTCGTAAACTTATTGTTAGTCTCAAATACCTTCTATATGTAAAACGAAAACTTACAAATCTCCAATATTGATTTGTCAAAGTCCTCGACGACACTATACACTATACACTGCAGACTACAAAGTGTCTGCGCGTGATAACAAGTGTCTCTGATTGTGACATTTATTGCGACATGAAAATTGTTGATGCGCCGCGCGTCGCTTAAAGTAGGAATTGTGGAGAAATTAATGTTTGACGTTTGTGTTGCAAATGTTTGTGGCTGTTTAAGTAGCCATCGATAAATAGAATAGGTACGTATGGAATAAAACTGACTGTTGTACAGCATTATTCTCATAATTGAAGTCTTATAAAAAATACATAAATTATTGGTTGTCTAATTCGAATAACGATCATGATATCTTTTGAGTCTTTGTGTACATTTAATTTATTATGATTTTACTGTGATAGCTTGCTAACAGATAGAGTTTTGACACAAATATTTAATATGTATCTATTGTTGAGTGACGTAGTGTATGTATTTTTTATTATTATTAATTTAACGTATTTAATTAACGTTATATAAAAAATATTACTGCTTCACTGATTTGTCATATACCTAATCTGTAACCGTACCAAATTTCAAACTCTTCCGTCCGTATATTTTGTATAAAATGGATGGGTTAAATACAACTGTGTAACGATCCGTCAAATATAGTATTTGCCAAGTGCCAATTCGTTACCAAACTTTTCCGTGACGGGGTTACCCTATTCTTAGCAAACACTTATTTTCATACAAAATTTTTATACAAACTTACTTTATACTAAACTGACATACCGAATAAAAAATTTATTAAAAAATTCAAAACAGCAGTACAATGCAGAGAACACTCCAATAAAATGTACTTAATGTAAAGCTTCTTTGTAATGCAACAAAATTCAATCTGAGCACTTGCGAAATAGTTTCTATTCACGAATGTCCGTTAAGGGGTAACTATCTAAAAGCTCGGTAGCAAATATTGTGCAACAGTGCGATTCAAAGGCAAACTGTCCGCTTGCCCGCATCCGATGTTGTACAGTCAACGAACTCTTTACCGTATTTATGCTCGTAGTAGCGATCATTACGTGCTTAATTCGTTTTACTTACATTTGTAATTACGCGCGCAGCGAACGACTCCAAATTAACATTTAAATTTTAACGCGTACTATTTACTGTTACATTTTTACAGTCGATTAAAGCACCGACAGCATGTAGCAGCAAGATAGTTATATGGCTGTTGTCTGGTTTTAAAAGACTCAGAATAGGAACTAGATTTTATTTTTGTTACGTAAATATCTTCTATGTAAGTAAGAATTTTGCATGATGAAATCTGAAATCCGATCGAATACACATCTTTGAAATGTATACGCATCGCTTGAATATTGGGGTCACTATAATTCTTTGTGAGTAAATAGTCTAGTTTTCAATTCAATAAACACAAGTCAGATAGTTTTCAATTGGTCGATTTTTGAATAGCCTAGTATCTGGTCCGTTACGGTATCGCAAATAGCTTCGAAGTGTTCTGTAGCGTGAGATATCTATCGTGAGAAAGCGCTGAAGAATGCCGGCTCAAATACAGAAGCATTATTAAAAGTGAGAGCATTCAATCATATTAAGGTTGGACTCACAAAACGGTTGGTGTTTCTCACAAAATTTACCAAAATTGCCGGCTCCTCGGAAATCTCTGGGAACTTCGCCTGTAATTTGAACCGGTTTGTTGATTTATGCTAAAGTGATAGCCGGTGCTTATTTACATTGAGATTCAAGAGATACAAATCGTTATCCAATTTTTATTTTACTTCATCTTGATATTTTAATGAAAGAAATTAGTTTAGAAAGTTCTGGTAGGTATTTTAATATCACATGTTCATTTATAGATATGTGTTCAGAAAATTATTGCAATAGAAAAGGAACACTTAAAACATTGAGCATAGATATATAACTTGCTCTATAAACTATATCAATCTTGTATGGACTTTTAATATCTTTATTATAATAGTTCTTCTTTATTGTAGCGTTCTTATTCCAGTAAATAAATAATGTTATATCTGTGTCTGTGTGACATTTTTTATAACGCTCAAAAAGTCAAACAGAAACAGAAACATTTAATGATATACTGTACAGTATGTTCTAGAACTATACTTTACATAAAAAATATATCTACAACTTCGAAGATTACACAAACGAAGTAGCGATTACTCCGTAAGTCATAAATACGAAGCAG
>DVWF01000138.1:0-10311 GCA_018234925.1 Junonia litoralis
CTCCATAACCTTCTCCCTAATAGGAGAAGAGGCCTATGCCCAGCAGTGGGATGTGTACAGGCTGTGTTACGTTTTTTTTAGTATGGTTAGTACTTTTGTATTGAAGTTGCAAAAATCCGGCTCAAACGGACCAATCTGCCGCTATATAACTAGGTTTAAAAATTAGTACAAATACATCAAGTCTTTACCTGTACAATTCCGTCGCCAGTTTTGTCGCATCGCTAACGTTTTGACAGTTCATCAGCCAAAATCTGAAACAAATATTAAATAGAAGATTAATATAATGTATAGAAGTTTTTATTTTCACCAGTGATCGCTCACTAGGACTAGGTTAAGAACTAAATATACCCGTATTTAGTTTTTAAATTAGTTCTTTTAAAAGGCTTTTTAAAAGAAGGCTTCTGTAGTATTTAAGCTGTCATACTTTGTCATAATTTATAACGACATTTTTGCGTTGTAACATTAACTTCAGAGTTAACGGTTCGACCTCCATTTATGAGAGACATCTGTATAAGTCACATGTATGGTGATAGGTGTTTGTGTTTAAGTTGAGTGATTACTTATTTTTGAATACAGGCTCTCCTCGTCTTACTACCCCCTGTAGAGTAAGATGCGTTTATTGTTATGACTATCATGAGTTCATTACATAGCAATTTAATGAGACACTCTCACCTGGCCGACACGGTGGTGGTGAAGGAGGCGCAGTCGTCGGTGATGGTGAGCGGCGTGGAGCCCGTGACGTCCTCCCACACGGCGCGCGCCTGCCCGCCCATTATGGAGCACAGCAGCCGCAGGTTGGCCGTCGACTGCTTGTCGTGGCTGCTGATCTGGGGGGTTGAAGTCAGTGATTGAGTAAGTATGCAAAATTAATTGTGAAAAATTCATTTCGCATATTTACTCGATCGATAAAATCTAGGACAATATGTATAAGGGTCATTTCAATGTTCCGAAATTCCTAAGGGAGAGAAACAGAATCTTTATTGCTTCCTTCTTTCTTCAGTAGGGTGCGGCAAAGGGCGTTGAGCGTGATCTTGGTGGCGTTGTAAACACAGGTGACAAAGTGACGCGAGAGAAACACGGCCTCCTGAACGGCAGCGTGAAAGAGGTAGCCGACGTATTGTGTTTGTAGGAGTGACTCCTTCATCAATACGGGCGAGATGGCGGCGTGTGTGAAAGAGAGACGACACACTGCGGCGGTAGGAATGAGGGGGAATTTACTACAACTAATTTACTAATATGAGGGGGAGGGCGGTACCTTCTGGTCGGCGGGGTGCGGCAGCGGCGCGGTGAGCGTGATGCTGCGGTGGAACTTGCGGCGGCGCGGCTCCACTGTGAGGACGGGCGAGACGGCGGCGTGGCGTGGTAGCACGCGGCGGCAGAGGGCGGCACCCGCACCGTGCGCCTGTAGACCCACGCGGATGCGCTTCGTGAGCGCCTGCGCTGGGAACAGCGCCTGGACCTGTGGGACAACATAGCGATATTAATACGTCTGCATGATCGGATATGCGTAGTCTGTCATGTAAAACGTCCACTAGGTTTTTACGTTCTAGGACAAAACTGAACACGAGACATGAATTTCAGAAAACGCGGACTTGATAGATTAAGATTAGGGTGCGGAATATCCCAAGTCAACGAGCGCAACGAAAGTAGAAAATAGTTCCATGGGCACTCCGAAAAATATTATAGTAATAGAAATAATTTAGGTCACATAACAATACCTGTGGTATATGTGCAGAGGAGATGGTCCCTCCCTCGGGTCCTATGATGTGAACCTCCTGGCGTACTCTAGACACAACAGCCAAGTAGTGGGGGAAGTCGCACGTGATGATGCGTGTTACTCTTTCCCCATTCTCCCCTAAAGTCTCCCCGCTGTTACCATGTTCTTGTCTCTCTCGGGTTAATGTTTCCTGCAAAGATATTAGGCATAAATTATTTCCCATTTTTAAAAGACTAGATAAAAGTTAAGCAAACTGCGTTTGTCATAAGACTAAAATCTTTCATGTTTGTCATAATATGTAGAAATGTTTTCTAGTAAAGCGTGCTTAAAAATATTTGAAAGATACGCTTCTATCCGGGTATAAGAAGTTTGACATAACATTTTATAGGACAAATTGAAAATCATTTTTAGCTCTTCAACAACCAGTGTCACTGTACCATTTTAAAGAAATTTACAAAAAGTTTTTCCCTTTAAAAAATATGTCATAATTTTTCCGTACTATTCTGATCCTTACTGACCTGTATCATAGGGTTGTCATTGTTGTGTAGGTAGTGGTCTTGCCAGGTTTCGCCTGTGTCGGACCTCAATATAACGATCTCACGTTCAGGACAGGACGCCGTGAAGATGGGCACTTCGATGATTACTGGCCTGGAATGGGAGTAATTTTGTTATTAGTATTATTAAATAATTAGAATGTAATAACGCAATTCTATACATACGTAATGTAGAAAAGATCAATGAGGAACTCAATTTTTCGAAAAATAATGACCAACTAAAAATATAGTAAACAATTAGAATTTTTACAGTATTTTTCTCCAGGACTATATGTTGTTTATTATTTTTATCGAAACTGCATATATCGAAAGGCAGTTTAATAGTAATTTTCAGTATTGAATCGTAATGAAATATACAAAGAGATTTTATAATAAATTGAGATATCAACTTACGCTAAGAACTTGGCTCCTTGTGGTTGCAATTCCAACAATCTCGAAGCCAACGCCTCTCCTTCCATTAGTGGTGGAGGCGCGGCGGCGGGCGCACGTCTTGTCGCCGCACTGTTGAGTGAAATAAATTAACACCATTAAATGTTTTTATTTTATGGCAGAATAACAGATGATGATAAATGAGGTCCTTATGGAGACTTAGGGGGGGATTAAGTAATGAATTTATTAGCTAATGTATAAAGATTTATTTACGACAACGATATTCATTTAGAATCTTTGCCATCTATTCACAATGTTACATAATACAGAATTAGTAATAAACAAGCTTAGTATTATGGTATAATATACATATAATAATAAGAAACAATATTTTCAGAAATATGGTGTAGAATGTATTGGTCAGTGACGTCATAGTATTTACATAATACTAATAGTCACATGTGTACAATTTCAAAGAATACTTTGTCTTTGTAATACTTTTCTACGAGTCATCTACTATAATTAACAATTTACTCTCATTTTCAATTGTGACAAAAAAGTAATTTTAGATATGCATCCATAATACGTAATCAGATAAAAATAATGCTGAAGTCGCACAAAAACAAAGTGACACAAACTTCGTAGGACGAGATCCGAGTCATATTTAAATATAATCTTACTTATAAGGAAATCTTAATAGGATGACGCACAAAGCGATGTTACCTCGATATAAATATTCTCGACCTATTTGTTTGCGGTCATCAACAAGTTTAAATATCTTATTGTTAATCTCATATCCAAAAAGATATTCTTCGATGCCTTGATGCTTACAAAATATATAATAAAATTGTATAAAAAAAGTACGTAATATTTTAAAGAATTGGCAGCGATTGTTTTGTTCGGGTATTCTTAATAGGTGCATAACGTTATATCAAAACTATTCTTTCGTAATTTTAATGTTTTGATACTTGGCACTATTGACTATAACAAAAACAACTAAGAACGATTTTTGGACAATTATTCTTATCATTGATTTTGAGTCAACTTTGCTTTGTTCGGTAGTTTCAAAAAGCCAAATTTATCAACAACGTTCTTTGGCTCTAATAAAGGTATGTCACGCGATATCGTCATTTATTCATTCAGATGTCGGAGCTACAATATTTTACTATGCAATCACGAATACCATACTTAATAGAGGGTAAGGTACTTTTGTAGTAAAAATCCTGTTTTTGTTCCGGCAATTTACATAACTGAATGGTTTTTTATAGAAAAACTTTAAATTGCAGAAGAAATATTTATGTTGTGGAAATAAGTATTCTGTGCGATTAATATCCTTTATATTAAAATAAGAATTAATTATCATTCACATTATTTTTATCAAAATCGGTGTGTATAATTTAATAACACCTCCATTGAAATATTAAATGGCTAAATTGATTCTTATGCTATTTTTGGGTACACCTTTGATTAGCCGAGCTTATTATCCTGCAAGGTTTTAAGGTAGCGGTCGAATCAGGTTTTATTTTGTTTGTGCCCTTTAGATTATTCGATTACACCAATTTTAATACATATATTAATTTACACACAAATTAAAAAGCCGAATTTACAAGATTAAAAGTAAATATAAGTTGTCATGAGCGTGATTGTGTTGTGGCAGCGTCCCAAAAGCCGAGGACGTTTGTGTTTATGAGTCAGTTCGACCTTACACTATTGTTAGGTTATTACCACTTGTGTGTTGGTGAATCTATTTCAAGGTGATGCTGTAAGATGAATAAATAAAGAAAGCTTTCTCGGAGCATTTCTTTATGTCTCGCGCAAAGTGATGTTAGGGAAATATTTGTCTATTTATTAGTAAGACATTAAACTGGTAATGTTTTGCACTAGAATTCTTGATATTAGAAATTAGGTAGGCTGCTCTTTATGCATAAGACATGATACATGACTAGTTGATGACTTTTTGCTTTCGTATAACTATCGTGAAACTTTAAGGCAATCACTTCATTTTTGCTGCTATATCCTAAAAATACCATAATTTCGGAATCAAAGACTTTTGTAACACAATGACTGTTTCCATGGAATTTGTGCGTCTTTGAAAACAAAATGAATGTTTCCATGTGTACCAACTTACCGGCATGTAACTCTGGTAGGTGCGGCGCAGGCGGCGGGAGGGACGATGATTCGCACTCCTCCCCTCCTCTTTGCCTTCATCGCACCCCCGCGAGCGTCCACCACGAACGACACCAGGAACCTTGGAAACGTAATAGAGAATAGTATAATACTTATTAGTGTAAACAAAGATAAAGCGGACTTAACTTCAAAACATTAAAAAGAAGGAATAACTAACAGAGAATTGATCGTGTTTTAGGCTTCCTTAAACAGAGGATATAAACGGGATTATAGCTATACCATCTATTTATTAGACTTCTTTATTTTTCGAAATCTTTAAGACAAACTCTAAAGAGAGAAAAAAGACAATAAGAAACATATAAAAACAAATAAAAATGGTCAAGTGTTAGTTGGATGTTAATGGGTAATAAGTTTTTTAAAAACTATTTTTTACACGGCATTATTGGTTCTCTTATTAACCCATATGGTTTTTACCAGTTTTGGCTGAAAGTTGGGTATTTTTGCGTCACAAGCCAATTATTTATTAAATACTATATTTACTCCAATATTGAGGACTACTCCCCAGAAACATCTTCGACTTTTGGTCCAACTCACCCGATGTCCAGCGGCTGTCGCTCGATGGTGGCCACTCGGCTGTCATTGTTGCTGGGCCAGAGGTGGCCATCTGTGACGCTGTCCTCGAGCGGCCGAGCGCGGTTTAGTGTGCCCGCTTCGCTGTTCATGTAGCGGTATTGCTGCTGCTGTTGGATCGGACACTCTACCTCTCCTGTAAGAGGAAAATATCTGCTAAGAATATGATTTAAATACTTTACACTTAAGGGTCCCCCTGTAAGATCATGGAATCTTCTATATCCGGGGGAACGGACCCAAAAGTCCTCGAACAGCCTATTTGAATAAGATATTTGTTTGAGTTTGACAACACAGATCAGACATAGACATCCAGATGACTATTATAGATATCTATCACAAGTGGGAATCGAATCGGCGGCTGTTATCACTGTAGTCAGTTGCAGTGACCACTGCGCCGACATTGTCGTTATTTCGTGTTAATTATTTTAATTTTAAACGTCATAAATTGCTTGGTAACACACTTGGCACAGAATGCACGACATGCGGGTTCAAACACCGCTGTGTCGCAATTTTTGATACGATATTTATAATTTAAATTTTAAAATAACTACTATATAACATTTTATTTTCATTATTAATTAAGGTTTCATTTTTTAAATAAGTAGTTACTTTTGCTCCTTTTTTATGCTGGAGAGAAATTTATACTAAATGTTTGAATAAATAGCGTATAAATATTTCAATCAGGTCTTACCGCCTTCGTCTTCGGAGTCGCTCATGAATGTGTCCTGCATGAGTTCAGGTGCCGCAACCCGGTATTTGCCTTCTAAACCACCTGGAACAATTGATAAGTTAAAATTAGACAAGTTTCACTAAAGGATAAAAAATTAACTAATGGTCATTCTTCGTATGTTTAATATTAACATGGACAAGATTTCGGAGAATTAATATGGAATGATGTGACATTGTATGTAAAAGTAATGGTTGCTAAAGGTACATTGTGTAGGTACTATTTTTATATAAAATAAATTACATAAAATCGTAATACTTTTACAAATTTTGCAATGCCTCATATACATATCCTTCAAGTGTAGAGCCCCATAATATATCAAATTTTATAAACACATAGTAGCCACATTTGCATACAAATATAAGATGATGGGTTAGGTACCCATATTTTAATGGCACGGGCTTAGAAAGCGTCCGCGACCAACACGCTGTAAGGAAGTCCCTACCAATTTAAATAAGGAACGCCGTATCTGCTCCCGCGCATGCACAAATAGACGAAATTGATATTCAATTATAAATATGAGGGAAAGAGACGCATATACTCTATATCTATAGCAGTCTCACTCCAACATTTTTCGGTACCATAAGTAGAATTAGTTCCTACAGTACAGTTAAGTACATTGACAGTAGTATATCAATGGTATAACAAAATGTAGCGCATTAATCGAACACGTGTTTATCGAAGACGCCATTAGAAAACTTGGAACAACGCCTGAAATGCATTCATTGAAAAAATCCGTTCCCATTATACCGTTCATGATTATTGTACTTCGTACACTACTATAGTGTAAACATATGTACGTAACATGGACTTAAATTAATTTCTAATATAAAGTAGTATACCTAATTAAATAATGCTTATTGACTAATATAAGCGCATCCTTACAATTCAAGAAAAATATCTTGAAATTGCTTATGATGAAACAAATTTATTTATTTTTATTTAATTATTTATCCTTTATTGTACACCACATGATACAGAATTAAAATATGTTACAAAAAAATGTTTAGTTATTATTGTAGAGTACAACGGGCGGCCTTATGGCTAAGTAGCCATTTCTTCCAGACAACAAATATGTTATTTTATTTATTTAAAGACTACCTAATCTTTTTTATACAGAACATCGTTAACCCCACATAGAGAAAAAAAAACTCTTCTAATGTGTTATAGTTAAAACATAATGAAGCAATACATAAACGTTTTTATCGAACTGAATTCATGTTCCTATTTTGAAACAATGATAAATTGATTTCATCCTTATACGTTTGTAATAAACACATTAAGTAGCTGCAATTCCCACCATTCATATGACGTTGAAACAATTGCAATAAAAACTATGTGTTACATAACGTGTGAGGTCATCGAGTGGGTGTTCAATTGACTCCACCATCACCTGACGCGCTGACATCTGACTTCATCCAATTGTGTTAAAATGTTTGGAATACCTATAGATGTCAGCGGGTCACGTGTTACGATGTTAATTGTTTATCTTTCATTTGACCTAAATTGTTATTGATTTAATTTTTTCCTTCGTCACCTTAAGGACAACCCAAGACCAAGCAAAGAAAGAAAGAAAGGCAAGACTATTGCCATCTCGTTCCAGTACAATCTTGACAGATGATTTCTGATTTTGTATTAAAATGCTATAGTGATATAGTTTTGCATGATTAGCCTTGTGACTTGCTGACAGCTGACTTTATCCAATTGTGTTAAAATTTTTGGAATGCCTATAGATGTCATTGGGTTATGTATTACGATTTTAAATATTTATCTTACATCTGACCTAAATTGTGATCGATTTAAATTTCTGGATTAATTTTGTATGTTTACTTTGGTTGTTTGTGTTTAAAATTCACACCGTGGGTGGCGGTGAAGGAAAACATCGTGAGACTATTCGGCATGTGTCGGGAAAATTTTTGTACGTGTTGGGTATATTTGCGAATGTGTAATGATGTAATGTAGTGAGATGTTTAAAATGTGTTTGTAGCTTGTGTTTGCCATTAAATGTTAGTAATAAAATAAATAATTTAAGATGGTAATAAACAAATGTTAATGTAGTTTATTTAGTGGAAAGTTTTATTTGTCTGTATTTGTAGGGACTTTTGATGATCATCAAAATTACTTGGCATAACCTTATTACCATCGATATACCTATATTAAATATATGACATTCATTGTAGAAAATAAAATGATTAGTTGCCAAGAATTGAAATTCTAAAATCCCATTATCAATACACTTAGTTAAATTACTGTTTCCGTTTATATTAAATAAAAAATAAACATAACAAAGTTTACACTTGTGACTCGAATAGTAACCTATTTAGGCAAGGTCAATGCAATTAATACATATTGGTGTTAGAAATTACGTTATATATAAGTTTTTTTATTTGTACACGTACACGTATTTACGACGCAATTACCTCTAAGTGCTACCGTGAACGTTTTTATGAATCAGACGCCGAGAATAGATCGCTCTTAAAACATTATTCTACGATATCTTTTAATGTTGATATTTAAAAATAAATATAAAATCTAAAAGGCTATTAGGACTGCTAAAAATATCACTCGCATTTAAATTCCCTGTTTTAAATGTTTCGTACTTTTAAGCAAAAACCATTAATATTGGAAACGTATGAAGCTTCTTGCAGTTAAGAAGGAAAATTTTCCTTCATTTAGAAAATAGTTTGTTTACAAACATTCGGTGTATTAATGTGTATGTGCGCGCTTGTGTGTATTATACGTACTACGTAGAATCAAGACATTTACTATTAAAACTACTTAAAATAATGTACATTAGATATTAATCTAAGATTCGGCAGTAGTCCCATAATATTATGTACCTATGTGTATTTATAAGCGTCTAGGTCACTTTATTCTATATGCTAATAAAATATTTGTTTCATGTTATTTTGATGCAAATTAAAACGATAATATATCAAATCGTGTAATCTTGAGCTTCGGATACAAGGTGTCGGCCGTGAATCATATGAAAACTAGCAATGCTTTCTGTCCGTCTATCAAACGTCATACGTGCGTTATTTATTAGTTCTATATTAATTTTAATTTTTTCTTTAAAAGTGTTATTTACAGGGTACCAGAGTCAGATATTGTTATAAATATCTATATTTTTTATATAATCTGTATTACTATAGTGGATATCTTGAAAAATAATAAAAACCGGCAAAGCATATGACTGTCAGAGATCACAGAACTTTTAGGCGAGCCTGACTTCCATTCGACCGATTTATTCTTCAACTGAAACCTATCGAGTGCTCTTGATATTTTATAAATAGCGCAAAAGTGATTCCTACCATTTCTACGTTGCAACGAGAGATTCTTCATTATTTTAATAATACTCACTGCCAAAGGAGATATACGCAAAAGCTTTTCTCGCATTTTCCGAAGACAATTGCAACATATTTCATTACGTGTAATTAAAAAACAAATTGATTGTATCACTCATTGTCATGCAACTCAGGATAACAAATACATGTGCGTTAAGCGGCATTTTAAGCTGCGATGATGTCAACAGCCGCTCCTAGTGAATACTACCCACATGCTACCCGCTACCCATTTACCCTTATAGCGATGACCTCAAGCGCCTTTTTAGCGGCTATTTCAAGTAATAAAGAATAGTCTGGTTGTGATTGCGAAGCTATTTTTAGCGTTTGCTAATTTTGCTAACTTTCTTGGAAAATAGCCTTAAAAGGGCAAAGTAACGTTTATTTTTTTCTTTTAATATATAAGGTAGTAAAATTAAAAGTTCTTTAACAAATTATTATGGCTCAATTAATTTATTTTATACTAGGCCCATGGGAATAATGTATAGATTAAAAATTAGTTTCTAAGTAAAATAAATTAATCAAATCAGATACAGAACCACTCTTCTAATTTATTTACAATTTTCAATATCTTTTTATATTTCAAGAGCGACTTAAGATAAATAATATTTGAGAATCTTTAGAAATAAAAATAGAATAAGGAGAACAACTCAGATACGATAACTTAATTACATAAAAGTAGTATTTAAATAGCAATCTTAGAAAAGAAACCTTTTCTCGTTAACAGACTTATTTGTTAACAAGATACACGTATATGTAAAGAAAATAAATTAGTTTAAATACGTTACTTATATTCAATAAGCAATTGTTTTTAGTTGCAACTTGTAACACATTGCAGCAAAATTT
>DVWF01000139.1:5000-10309 GCA_018234925.1 Junonia litoralis
GCACAAGTGTTTCTGTCGCTGTCATCTGTCACCTGTCAAAGTCAATTTCGACTTTGACATTTGACATTTGACAGTGTCAGTTGACAGTCGCTGTCGGTGTCATTCATCTGTCATTACATTTTGACATTGACACTTGTCACTGTCATTTTGTTTTTGACAGTTGACAGTTGACACTTGACAGTTGGCAGTGACAGCGGACAGTTGGCAGCTGTCGTGTGACAGCCCACTCGGCACAGATAACGCGTACGTCATAAGCGACTTTTTTGTTCTGAGGTTGCCAGTGTCGTACCGGGTCTCCCTATATTTGCGAGGCAACTGGTGTGTCTATCGGGCAGGGACTTAGAAAAATTTTTCGTTTAGAAAAATTTTTTCTTAAGTCCACTGCATGTCCGGGGAAGGAGGTATGGAGGAGGAGGCTTCCGGGGACCCGTTTGCTACCCGGAAGTCCCTCGCCCGGACCCCCCCAGGGCTCGCAGATAAAAGGGAGCGTGCGGGATCGGTGGGCGTCGTGGAAAAACGGAAGCTCCTTTCGCCGGAGGAGTCTGGTGGCGTTTCACAGCGCCCCCGGACTGACGCAAAGATGTGCCGCCCCGTTGGTTCCACCCCCCCCACGGTACCCCCCCGTACAACGCCCCCGTCGCGCGCTGGGGAAGGGAAGCCGTCCACGGTCCCACCGTTGGGCGGCATCCTAACCTCGGAACCGCGACCTGCGCGTTCTACTGCGGCCCCTCTCCCGCGCTCGGTCGATGCTGTCCAGAGCGCCGCTGCCCCCCCGCCAGTAAGACAACCATCGGATGTGGACGCAACCGGGACCAAAGGACAAGACAAGGCCGCCATTATAGAGGCTGTGTATGCAGCTGTAAAGGGTATTGGGAACATCGCAAATGCTCCCAATAAGCTCAACGTGGCCGACAAAACCGGCATTGCGGCGTTCGGAGCGGAGATCGTCGCTCTCGTCTCCCAGCTCGTTGTTCGGCTGGCAGATGCGGAGCACGAGCTCACGGCGACGAAGCTGCAGTGCGCCACTAAGGAGGTCGAATTTCTAAAGCAGGCTCCGCCCTCTGTGCCCGCCCCTGCCGCCCAGTTGCCGGCCGAGAGCAACACCTACGCGTCGGCACTTAAGTTGCCGAAGGGCCAACCACCCATGCCTGTCCAGCAGCAGGGGCCCACGGTGGTCTTCTACCCGGAGACGGGTAGTGAGATCAAGACCTCCGATGAAACCAAAAAGGTGCTGCAGTCGGCCGTGAGACCGGCAGAGGTTGGCATCAAGGTCACGCAGGTCCGCAGGGTGGGCAACTCGGGGGTCGTCGTCAGGACGGCCTCTGAGGAGTCCGCCAAGAAACTACGGGACAATGTGCCGCCAGGTCTTCGGGCCGTCGTACCCAAGGCGCGGTCACCGAGGGTGGCGCTGCGATACCTCAGAGCGGAGCTTACTGGAGAGCAGGTGATATCGGAGCTTCACCGCATCAACTTGGCTGACGATGCCGACTGGCCAATGTCCCGATTCAGGGACGAATGCAAATTCGGCGTCGCCAAAAAGTTGGGGCAGAGGTTCCTAGTAATCCTCGAGTGTTCCCACGCGGTCCGCGATAAACTGGTTGGCCTCGGTAGCGTCTACATTGGTTGGGACGAAGCGGAGGTCTGCGACCACGTCCGTTCAACGTGCTGCACAAAGTGCCAACAATATGGGCACCCGGAGAAGTACTGCAGATCAAAGGACGTCGTCTGCGGAAAGTGCGGCGAGGCTGGGCACCGTCATGTCGAGTGCACAGCTAAGAACAAATGTTGCGCCACTTGCAAGCGCTTTAAGCGCCCAGATGCGGCAACTCATGCTACCGCAGCTGCCAACTGCCCTGCTCGCATTCATGCCGAGCAGCAGGAAGCGTCCAAGACGATGTATCGATAGCAGATACGGGCGCGACAAGCATTTCGTTCGGGCAACTCAACTTACAAGGCTCGGAAGCTGCCACCGTAGAACTTCCTGTGATAGCGAGATCGCACCGACTCGACCTAGTACTCGTCCAAGAACAGTACAACAGTCGGCCAGGAGTCCTACAGTGTGGCGAGAACCCTAAGGCTGGCGTCTTAGTACTCAACCGCTCGATGGCAGTTACGTTTCTTCACAACCTGAGCAACGAACACTGCACAGTGGTCCACGTCGCACACGGAGGAATCAGTCTACACGTCGTGTCAGCATACTTCCAGTACAGTCATGACATCGGTCGTCACATAGCTCATCTAGAGAGTGTTCTGCAACGCCTTGCAGGGAAACCAGTCCTTATAGGAGTTGACAGTAACGCTCACTCGCCTATGTGGCACTGCGATAGGAGACAGTATACTGGGAGAGGACCGGATGCGGAGTATAGAAGGAACCAGATGGAAGGCTTCATCCTCGCCAAGGATC
This sequence comes from Junonia litoralis, assembly GCA_018234925.1. Classification (NCBI taxonomy): domain Eukaryota; kingdom Metazoa; phylum Arthropoda; class Insecta; order Lepidoptera; family Nymphalidae; genus Junonia; species Junonia litoralis. Next base: position 7,405 of record DVWF01000139.1, read on the forward strand.
TACTACTGCACAACGCTTCGGGACAACCGCCGACCTTCAATGGGCCAAACGGGAAGTCTAACGTCGACCTGACCATCTCAACCCGTGGAGTTCATGTGTGCGACTGGATAGTTCACGAGGGCGCCAGCCTTAGCGACCACCAGCTCATCACCTACAGATCGTTTTTCGGAAGGTTGGATTTGGACGCCAATGAGGTAACATCGGATCCCTTACCGCCGCCGTTCCGGACGCGTGGAGTCAATTGGGACAACTTTTGCTCCAAACTGCACTCTCGAATGGACCGGATTCATCCTAGCCTACCCGCCAACAAGTACAGCGAACGATACACGGACATCCTGCTGCAAACGGCCCGGGAGACCCTGGGTCGTTGCGGTAGGAGCAAGGATGGGAGTTACGAATGGTGGACCCCAGAGCTAGACTCGTTCCGTCCCAAAATAAACCGAGCTCGGCGTGACTGGCAGCAGTCACGACGTGTTGGAGGACCGATCGAAGAGCGGCTTCATGATGAGCTTCGAGCTCTTCGCCGGAACTACAAGCTCGCCATGAAGCAGGCTGAGTTGGAATACCACCGTCGCGTCGCCGAGTCAGGTAACGATGACCCTTGGGGCCTGGCTTATCGGGGGGCTTGTGGCCGTTTACGACCACCGTCGAATGTCTTGAACGGCACCAAGCTTCTTGATGGGTTCACGGAGTCGACTGGGGACACCATGTCGTGCCTCCTGCGGACGCTGCACCCAGACGACGAGCCGTCCCGTGACACCGCCTACCATCAGGCTGTCCGTGTCGGGGCCGCCTTCGCGCCATCTGGTCGCGATATGGCGGCACCTGACAGGGCGACGATCGAACGCATTGTTCGGGCGCTGCCTAACACGGCTCCTGGTGTGGACGGGGTCTCGGCCGTCATTGTCAAGTGGGCGTGGAAGGCCTCGTCAGACGAGATGTGCCTTATGTACCGAAAATGCATCGAGGAGGGTACTTTCCCAGATATCTGGAAGTCTGGTCGGCTAATCGTACTGCCAAAGGGCAACGGTAAGCCTCTAAGTGACCCCAAAGCGTATAGACCAATTACGCTTCTTCCTATCTTAGGAAAAGTGTTGGAACGCGTTATAGTCTCTTGCGCCCCCTGCCTGTACCGTAACATTTCGGATGCCCAACATGGCTTTACTCGCGGTCGTTCAACATCTACGGCACTGTGCCGACTTAACGATATAGTTGCGTCCAGTTCGGCTCCGTACGTACAGCTGATCTTTCTGGACATCTCTGGCGCTTTCGATAACGCGTGGTGGCCAATGATTTTACTCAAGGTGAAGCAAGGCGGAGCCCCGCCGAACCTTTACCGCATCTTGGTCAGTTACTTCACAGGTCGTACGGTCAATTTTTACGTGGGCGACCTGGTCCGCTCAAAGACTAGCACCATGGGATGTCCACAGGGGTCAGTGCTGGGGCCTACGTTGTGGAACGTCCTCCTCAATGACCTGTTGCTGCTGCCGAGACCCGAAGGAGTGCATTTGATCGCATACGCCGACGACATCACGGTATTGATTGAGGCGTCGTCTCGTTCGGACATTGAGCGAAAGGCCGATACGGTGTTGAGGGAAATATCCGAGTGGGGATCCCGGAACCGCCTGGGGTTCTCACCCGCGAAGTCCTCCACCATGACCTTCAAAGGTAAATTCGCCAGATCGCCCACTGTCCGGATGGGGGGGTCGCCGATCAAGAGTGTGTCTCAGGCCGTTTTGCTCGGTGTCACTCTGGACGAGGCTAGGTCCTACATGCCGCATGCGTCTGTTTCGGGTGTTAATGCCTCTAATTGCTTCGGCAAAATGTCGCGAATTTCCGCCACCAGATGGGGCGTTAAGTACCGGGCTCTCCGCGTGCTGTACTTAGGTACGTACGTGGCGACCATTACGTACGCTGCGGAAGTATGGTATCGACGCTCGTCCAACTTCGTGGTCAAACGAACACTGCTGCGTACGCAGCGACCGGCACTAATCCTGCTCACGAAGGCCTACAGGACGTGCAGTACTGCGGCTCTTCCCGTTCTCGCGGGGGTGCTGCCTGCCGACTTGGAGGTTTGTCGTGCCGGCAGGGTCGCAGAGGTCACTGCGGAGTGTCGGCAACTCGCCCCCGGGGAGCGCCGGAGACTCAGATCGGATATCAGAAAGGATATCGTCGCTCAGTGGCAGGAACGATGGCAGGCCAGCTCGGATGGACGCGAGTTATACAGCTTCTTCCCGGATGTGGCCGTGAGGCTCCGTTCAGACTGGGTTGAACCCGATTACGTGGTCTCCCAGATCCTCACCGGGCACGGTTGTTTCAGACAGCGCCTACACCAGTTGGGACTGTGTGATACAGCTTTATGCCCGTGCGGTGAGAATAACGAGAGCCGAGATCACGCCCTCTGGGAGTGTAGTCTGTACGCGGAAGCCAGATCGACGATGTTGGATTCTTTGGTTGGGGCAAGGGTTGGACCAGTATTCCACGCGGAACTCGTTTCGTGCGGTGAGAACTTCGATGCGCTGCGCAAATTTGCGCACTCCTGGCACACCATTCGAAGACAGTTTGAAGATTGAGGGCAGCAGTTCATGGTGGAGACCGACGCTGAGTAACGTCGTGTGTTGTCGAGCCCCATTTGGGGAGAACGAAATGAGATAGTAGGGCCAGCCCAGAATGGGAGAATGGCCGGGACCGAAGAAAGAAATTGTAGGGAGTCAAGAAGCAACTGCACGCGGGAAAATGAAGCCTCTGCGCAAGTACCGCGTCGCAGGCTCCCGCGATTCGGTCTGTATGCCGCAAGGCGGGTAAGACCATGAGGTGGTGGTGGGAAGTGTCCCTATCTACTATCTAGCGAAACCACAGCCAAGGGAACGGGCTTGGGAGAATCAGCGGGGAAAGAAGACCCTGT
>DVWF01000140.1:0-10306 GCA_018234925.1 Junonia litoralis
TAGTTTTTTGGACTCAGTTATCGATTCTGATCGCGCATGTAAAATATCCAACACATGACTTGTGAACACCTTGTATATTGTGAAAATTCTGGCACGTAATACACATAATTTGAAATAGTGTATTTATGAATATATTCCGAACGAAGAACAGCATAGATGAAAAAAATATAAACGATAAATTTTGCGAGAATTAATAACATGCTGTGTTGCCTATTTATACAATAAATAAAAAATATAAATTTTAAGTTCTTTGTATTATTAGTATTTCACATTTTCTTGTATAGAATATTTTATGCATTTGATAATTTCTTTAACATTGAACTAAAAGATGTACGATCAAAAGAGCAACCTTAATATCTAGATTCGACTCAGCCAAGTGAAAGAACGCAAATCAGCGCACATTTCACGATATCCATATTGTGAGAAGAATACTTCTCACAATAGGGAAAATTCTCAGTAAATAAAAAAATATAATTTTTAAGTTGTCTATATTATAACACATTTTCTTGTAAAGAATATTTTATGCATTTTATAATTTCTTTAAGAGTGAACTAAAAGATGTACATTTATCAAAAGGGTAGCCTTAATATCTAGATTCAACTCAGCCGAGTGAAAGAACGCAAATCAGCGCACATTTCAATTTAAGTACCTTCCCAAGTAATCTTTCACGATATCCGTATTGTGAGAACTTTTCCGTTGCACATTTGGCTGAGGTCGTATCTTAGAAGTGGAGTATGCCGCTAGATCGTTGACCCTTTTATGTACGACGTGCGAGCACTCCCACGACCCTAGTTACCTAATGCCCTATTCTTAGAGCGCGCTGATATTTAGCAGATTGAGGGTGCAGTTAACATGACGGCCCTTAATAACAGCGATATATTTTTGTAAAGAAAAGAAAAAAAAATCTTATATCATACCCATTCTTTTGTTAATTATTTTTGGGTATGGAGAGAGTTTTTCTATTATTGTATTATATATATGAATTTGAATGTACACTGTGCTTTTAAAGTGTTGGACTTGATTATGATTAGTTTAGATTATTAGATTCTGGGTACTACGAATTATCAGTAGGTACAGACTTTTAATGGTAAATGGCGGTTGATTGGTATTCCATATCGTCTTTTAAAATTTTTAATAAATAAATTATAAATGTGGAAAAATATACAAAGTTGAACAAAAAAATATTTATTTTATTTATAATTCATATCACTGAAATTTTTATTTTTTAAACCTAGCTACTTGACCCGATACAGTGCTCGCTATACTAATTAAGAGCACTTAAAGAATTTCGAGTTGAAATAAAGTCATATATTGACAATATTGCTATCAAAATGACCATGCTACATTATAAAATAAGGTTATTACTACTTCAGTAGTTTTACTCATAAATCCTATTTTGTTAATAATTCATGCAACATTGTCCTTCCCGTAATGAAAAGGGAAAATATTTAATAATTAATTCAACAGCCGTAAACTTCAATCATGGGCTAAATAAGGGTCTAATGTGGCTTAAGCAAAGGTTAGAATCTGGCTAAACTAAGAGTAATGTTCACTTCAAGTTGTAATGGCTTACAGCATTTTGCTCTACTCCGCAATGACACAGAGGCCAATTTAATGAAAACAAGTGACCCGACCTGTCATTACTGTAATGAAGGTTTCAAATATTCATCTTCGTCTCCCTAGATGTGGTCTTACTTTTGTCTTTATATAGAGTCGACTACTGATTGATGGATTAATTTTATCACGAGTATGTTTATGTCTTCATTTGATCATTAAACTTAAACATCAAATCAAAAATTCGCGACACAGGTGACATTCTCAACTGGCTAGAGCACCTGCCCCGGCAAGGCAGAAGGTGCGGGATCGAATCACGCTGTGTCGCGAATCTTTGATTTGATGTTTAAGTTTAATATTATTTCCCCACGTGTGGAATAACACGAAATAATAAATAAACAATTCATTTGATCATTTGTAAAACTGTATTATTATAAACTAGATATGTAGCTGTGTTATTATTAAAAAAATAATCATAAAACATGCAAGTTTTGTTATGATGCAATTAACCATAATAAACGTAATAAATATATGTGTAAATTAATAGTATTCTTGTTTTATTTTATATGTTCATAAAATACTGAAATACGAAAACTGAAGGACAGATTACCATTGAAGGTTGCGGCTTACAAGAAAATGTGTATGTTTTATCTCAGGATTTATTTGATTGGCAGAAGCTTCGCGAAATTTATAATCTTAGCCGAAGTTATATTGTAAGTAGTAAAGATAATATTCAATATTTTCTTGATCTTTCTAAGTTTTCATTGTATTGTTATTAAATATTGTTTAAGAACAGCGCAAACATTACTTAAATATATTATTACATTACATTTATATTTGAATACTTTTTTATAAGTTTGTTATAGTCTTTATCACACTAAAATGTATAATGTGTTAATTTATATCAAAATATTAAATATATATAAAACCTTGTTACAATATTGTTTTATGATTATTATGAAAATAAACTGTCACTTTGGTGGAGTCTCTGAAGTCGTTTTATTATATAATGTCCAATCATATGTCTCTATAATTACTTTATGGTTTTGTTACCTCCACTATCCACTATCAGTCGACGTAACCTGTAAGTATTGAGCTGAGATAAAAAAACAGATAAATAAAATACTTCGGAATACATTCCTTTTATACCTATGTATATGAATAAAACATATTTTGTGTTTGCTGTGTTATAGTCCAAGAGACTAGAGACCGGCAAATTGCTCATAAATATCACCTATTAATTGGATACAATTTGATTTTCCATGCGATACGAAAACGCCCACAATTTCTGTGTTGGTGGTAATAGTAAAATTATTAATTATGAAAGCTACTATTAATTAGGTCACAGTTGAATTATTCAAATATAAAGGGATTAGATTTATTGTTATTGGATTTAAATTCATTGAGATAAGTTAGGTTAGACAGAAGTATTCACTTTGTGGTTAATAAGCTATTGTATTGAGTTAGTACTTAATAGGGAGGCAAAGGTATTAAAAGAAGACATTATCAACACACTTTGAAAATGTAGGTTTAACGGTATGTTACGTGATCAATTTTATTATTTATAGATAATAGAAAATTTTAATATACGTTATGTTGCTGGAATTTGTGAACTGTGGACTAAATTAAATATTATCATAATCATACGATAAAAAGAAATATTGACAGTGTTTTTGCATACTCTCAAATAAATAAACTCCGACGTAACAAAAGTTGAGAAAACATTCGCGTCGTGAGCACCCAATTTATCAATCGCTCTTTTTCTTTAGTCACGAAAGAAAATATTTTAGCGACAATAAATAAAGAAAGGAATCGTTGTAAAAGCCCATCAAAACTTCAACACTTTCTCCAAAGAGCTCGAACACATACGCCACGCGACATTAAGCCTCTGCGCGATAAAGAATAAAAACATTGGCTTCGACGAGCAGCCATAGCGGCTTCATGGGCTAGGGAGAGTACACATATATGTACTTACACCATTTTTGATGTAGAATTTCCTGTAATATAAACCTAATTGCTTATGAGTGGATTATAGTGCATATAAGGACGTATTAATACCGAATGGTTGAAAATATTAAACTAATAAAAAAATAGTAGACACTTAATTGTCCTAGTGATTATTATTTTAAAGTCATTTTTTAGGTAATTGATAATTAAGGAAACAATAATAAAGGCTAATAATGGACTAGCAATTATAGTATAAGGAAACAAGTTAAACAAACTTAAATTTAGTTACATATAAGCTGTTGTAGATATAAAGCAGAATGTGAAACTAGCTTATGACTCCCGTACTAAGTGAACTTCAATACACTTAGTAAGAAAGCTAAGTTTGGTAAATTTGACCTCGTCTCTGAGATGCCTTATACGATGTGCCAGCGCCCAGCCCCCGTTGAGAAGTTTGTACGTAGCTTTAAACTTAATTAAATGTTCCGCAAATTCTCCATATCGCATATCGTACAATATGAGACGGCGCGATTGAGTGAAATACAGAACTTTGATTGTGTGTTATTGTAAGTTAATTTATGGAATGGAATTGTACTTCTGAATAATGGTTAAGAGAATGAACCCATATTACGTGAATTATTTTTAAGAGTTTTCGAAACTCTATCCCTATTGGTGATCGACCATCCGTAGTATGTACCAAGATGTATATATGTATGTACCTTTGCAATAACCTTTTAGATTTCGTTTATATGTATGTACCCCACCTCTCCCCTTTGCAATGACATTTTTGGTTTCGGCTGTGATTTGGACACGACGACTACATGATAAACATGAAAAGCAACTTATGTATGTAGGTATAAGTACATTAATTACAGACAATCACAGAGAAGTAACCAGTTACCTAATTTTAAACATAATCCTACGCCGTCCCAGACAGAGTCTAATAATTCTACCTTTCGTCTATATTTAGCTACAGTGATATGTTTAGAGCGAAGCAAGTTTAATACCCTCATTAGGAAAGTGTCGGGATACGCCACTTGTTTTCATTAAACCGGGCACGACGTCATTACAGCATAGAGCGAAGTGCTGTAAGCCATTACACCTCAAAGCGAACATTACTCTTATTCAGTCTAACTTTTGCCTAAGCCACGTTAAAGACTCATCTACACCGAGATTTCAATTTTACGCTGTTAGAACTTGTGTCTTAGCGTCAGTGATAGAAAGCAAGTTGAATTCTATGGTAAAACCATTTTTAAAAGTGTTGTTTTGTAGTGGTTTCTCGACACATCAAAAAATACATTAAAATGTTTTTGGGAGTGAAAATCCAAATTAAGATATTAGAAATATTGTTTCGTAACCACTAAATGAACACATACGCTAAAGGAACATGATTAAGTACGTATAATACTTTATTAAAAATTTGTATATGACAAAAATCCTATTCGGTTTTATCACATAAATTAATACGATTCACTTTAAAATCCATCTGTGTCACCAATATCCTCTCGAGACAATGGATATAATCACAGCATTTATCGTAACCGTCATTCATGTCAATACATAATTTCCCCAAACTTCTAATTGCCGGGCCTAATCCCTGTTTCGCGGCAAGCGTAAAGGATTATTTCATTAAAATTAATGATCGGATAAAGTTGAAGCTTTACATCAAAATTGATGTCGATCAGGCTAATGGGTCTTATCGATCAAACAATATGTTTTAATACGAAACTTTTGTTTTATTTCATGTCAATTATGTTTAAGTAGCGAAATTGGTTTTTAAGCTCTTTATTTGTCGTTAACGCTTAATGTCAGATGTGAAAAGGTTAACACAAAAATGTTTATGTTATTATTTGCAAATGTGCTTTACATTCGTCAATCAATCATAAAAATCGCTTGCGAAAAAGTTGAAGTAGGACAGACCTTTGTTATTCTAAAATAAATTCGTCAGATAAAACGTTCGAATATTCATGTATAGAAGACCTCCGTACATAGATTACTCATTGGTTTTCATAGCTATCAATTTGCAACGTGAGCCCCTCTGCCCTCAGTGACCCTCTGTATTGCTGGGTGACCGCTATAAAGGGACCTCACTACAAATTGGTTATCTCTTCTTGTTTATATATGTCCTGCTTATTGTCACTTCTTGATATTGCGTGACATGTCACTAGTTCGTCTGTGAGTAAATGTTTTATTTTTTCGTTTTGTTCTGTTAGTGATTAAAATGTCTTGTTTTAGGTAAGTTATTTTTCCTTTTTTATGGGATAGGGCGGCAAACGTGCTGACAGATCACCTGATGGTAAGTGAATGCTGTCGCCCATGGACATTTGCAACACCAAAGGAGCTACAAAATATGTTGCCGGTCTTTTAGGGGTTATGGAGAGGAAATTAATGGGGAATTAATGAGGAAGGGGTGGGGAATTGGACCTCCGGTACCCTCACTCAATCGGCGAAACACGACGCAAGCGTCATTTTACGCCGTTTTTCAAGTAAAAGTACTTTCTTCTTTTCTTTAAAATTTCTGTTTTAAATCGAATGTTATAATATTATAAAGACAGATATTTTAAAGTTTTGGTACAAGGCTTGTAAAAGTAAGAGAAGATTTATACAAGATAGGGCAGTTATTATTTTAATTTAAATATTTTTATCAAGCTGAATTGTACCATCACTCAAGACATCGTATTTTAAAGATGTTTTTGTTCAAAATTCGTCTTTTTCTGATTTAATGATTATCTCAAGATACAGAGGTTAACGTTGAAGACAAAGTACTTTATTCAAACATTTGTGAAACGATACTTACCAAACCCTTACATCAGGTAATGGAGATACCGATTACGTTAACGATCCTGTCTCTAAGGATGTTTTGTTCAGCTATTTTTCATTTAAATATTGTGCATTACCATAATGCTTGGGAAGAAAAATGTTATGTCATTTCAAAAAATATTAAATGTTCTAAATGTTCAAATAAACATTTCTATTGCTCCTTAAATATTATCATCGTCTCTCTCTGAATCTCTCTGTACTCAATCTGTAGTTTTAAGTATGAAATTATTAACTAATCTTGCACTATCGGCGATAAAGAAATGTATTGTAAGGAAACATTCTTCGAAACTAAATTCTAAGACGTATTATGTATTCACTAAACACATTTGTTACATGACAAATAACGATGATGTAACTACAATTCCATCGTTATTGTAAAAATAATTGTACCTACCAATGTTGAGGAAAATGCTTGAAGTGCAAAAATAATTTATGTATAATTTACACAAAAAAATTCTTAATGTTCACCGTTCGATGACATGTCAATTTTATTAGTGGATTTTGCAAGTAAAGTAAGCTTTTTTTAGATTAAACATGTTCTCGATAAAAATTAATGAATGATTTTATCCACTGGGCCTTTGAAATGCAATATTTATTATAAAATTATTATAAAACATTGTCTGTTGTTTCTTTTACCTGTCACTTTGTTTTTAGACTTTTGTGCTATTTGATTCCTAGAGTTACTTACACCCCAGAGTTCTCAGAGATTCCCATCTAGTGGGAATGAAATTCGTTTCACTATATTAGTTAAGAATAGATTAAATTTTAAACAAACTATAACTTGTAAGTAACAAATCCAAAAAGCAGCTCTCGTCGACTGTCTCTTACTCTTTCGTTTCTCTGTCTCAAAAGTGTCGGTGCAAAATTGTACTGCAGTACAATTAGCAGTGTAATTGTATTATTGTACTATTGTACAATAATCAAAAATATTTGTCAAACGAGTAATCCTTAATTAATAGCCACATGTAGTGTAATATAATACTATTTTCCCCTATAAAAGTATAGGATTATCGAATCGGAGCGCTCCAGGGACCACGAATTCCATGCAGATAAATCCCTATCTCGGATCAACATTACCTTGTTTTTCATCCCGATAAATCACAACTCCCTTGTGATAGGGAGAATTGTAAATGAGGATTATATTACCATAGTTGAATTATAATAATGTCTAGATTCCCTCAGCTCTAGAAATAGAGCAAAAATGATATAAGATAGCTATTTGTATTCGTAACAAATACCTTTATGGAATATAAGAAACAAAATGTGCGGGAAAACATGTTTGTGAAACGATATCGCGAATGTTTTACCAAATGTGATATTCAAAATGATGTATCTACATGTTTTATGATAAAAGACTTAATATAAATATCGATTTTGTCTATAAAATTATCTGATTTATTTGATTTTAGTGGATATTGACGTTATAAATCTAAAATATGCTCATTTTTGTGTATGTAAATAATTGATATCTGAAGAGAGATTGAGTTTATCGTTCCGAAGTAACCACTTTACAATATTTTAATTTCATACAAACGATCTAGATTATTCTAGATCTCTGATAGAATTTTTATTAGAAAATAAGTATGACTGCAATGGTTCTTTAATACCTATATTTGTGCTGAAATAATGTCATTACGTCAGGCCACTAAAATATAACATCGATCCATGACGTTATCAGAACGTGCCCATACAAAACTTCACCTGAGTTAGAACATGAAACTTATTCTTTTAGCTCTTATAAGTAAAACTATGATTTCTTGTTGGAATAACATGTTTTTACTTTTTTATACGTAGGTATATGTTTGAGTTTATTAGTATTCAAACATTTTTTTTAATAATTGGCAGGTGCTCGTAATGTTAATAAGGTTTTATGAACTGAGAATATTGTCAATTAATTAATGTTGATACTTTTATTTATATCACATATCACATACGTTAAAAAATGAGTTCAAGTTGGAACAGAACGCACTATTGTAAGTTTACATCACGTCGTGGTCCGATAGACTGAATGTGTAGCGTGCTTATCTCGAAATCTTGGTTTGAACTACTAAAGTTCTTTTACCTCTTAAGCGACCTGTCTGTTCTTTGTGGTAAACGTTATGGTGTTTTAGAAAAGGGAACGTAACAACATACAAAAACGTTTCTGCTTTCTTGGATCACTTGTTTTCACTGGTTATTTATATTCATATGTATACTACGCTTAAGCACGTTTATTTTGAAAGTCTTTTATAAAAAAAAAACTTCGGATTGCTTCCAGCAATTTAAAAATGTTGCTAGATACGATTTTGTTTACATATTCCTTTTAATACGACTTTTATTGAAAGTAAGAGTCGAAACGTCTTGGGCATGTAATAAACTGTCCCTTTTCGGAATCACCCTCTCCATTAGCTCGTTTTTATGCCACGTTCCATCGGTTTTTTACCCTCATTATCGAAAACTGGTTTCGTCAAAAAACTTCACCCCAAGAAATAGTGAAAGGAACCCTTTTTTATGGAAGCCATATTCCAATATGATATTTAACGTAAAAAATATACGTTTTGTTAAAATTCATACCTCGGTGATGCTATTTCATTCAACGTTTGTTACTCTTAATAGTAAAACTTGCTCTTAGTTTGTAACCTTTGTAATGGCCATAAAAACAATAGTAGATATGTACTATTTCTGGATCGTGGGATTGTTCTTCAAATGGCACTATGTTTCCACATTACCTATATTTTTGCTTTGTTTTAGATAACGTAACTATGTTTTGTATACAAGGGCTTCTAATAGTAACTAAATAAAATCGTCTCTTTCAGATTGCAAACATTTGCTTGATTTATAAGAATAGTAAACGGTAAGTATAAAACGTTTTTGGACACACAGTATAATTAAAAGAGTATACTGTACCGAATATCTAATACTTAATGATAATGACGATCCGGTCGTAAATTATAGTAATTTTTAGTTGAAACATGACTTTTGTTGGGAATACCAAACATTTTTTTATGTTCCAAAATGTCCAAATCAGCAATATTTTAAAAGGATATAAATATACGTATTGTATATTTATATTTTATTGTATATTTATTTGTAAATAAAATGTTTAAAGGTCACAATAATGGTTTTATACAAATATTGAACTTTTCACTCCTTTATCTTAATTCTTGTTAGAAAAAACTGTATTATTTCTAAAAATATCTCACGACAGTGCCGCACAAACAAATTAATTGCTCTGGAATCGTTCCTAGAAAATAGTTCCTAATTAATAATAAGAGACGATAGCTAATCGCATCAAAAGTGACAGTCACATCAATTGCTCTGGTCATTTCACCCAAGCTCCAACAGCTGTTCCATAGGTCATAGTGTCATCATTTGACAATAAGATCGCCCTGATTGAATTAGAGGAAGGATGCTGGGGTTAGGTCGGGTCCTCGGCGCGTTTGAGCATCTGCATGGTCATGACTCATGATGTGTGATTTAATAACGTAACCGCGTAGGACGAACTTTTTTTAATAATACCAAAATTGGTTCGATGGCCTTTGCAAGAGTTTAAAATATTTTGAGTCATGTGTCTTTTGATGAATATTCGATTTTTATTCGAACGGTGTTGTTATAGTTTGAATTTTGTAAAACAATAAGTAATAAAAACCGCCCAAGCATGCATTGGGTGTCATTCGAAACCCCCTTTACGTGCAAAACTTACGTACGTTCATTTACGTGCAAAAACTAGCTCTGGTCGTGTGCAAAGGTTTTTTTTTTTAATAAAAGACTGTTATTTTTGTTTTATTTAACTAGAAGCCAAACTGGATTAAATGAGAAATCCCTATCCTTGTAGTTATATATTATTCAATAGCGAGGATACGTTCGTTTTACGATTGTTATCTCTATTATCATTAGAATTTTGCGATAAATCAAGTTGATATCATACTTGTAACGTAACAGTAAGTTGTTTTATACTATTTTTACTTTAATGGGCATAAAAAATCGTTGTGGGCGTTTTTGTTTTTTT
>DVWF01000141.1:0-10306 GCA_018234925.1 Junonia litoralis
GAGTCTAGTGGTATTTCTTATAATTATGTTTCAGCAGATGGTATTAACAAAGGTTTAGTTCAAACTACAAATTACAACGATGGCAATAAATATACTAGTGGATCGTTAATTCTTGACGATTATAGACAACCCACTAACAAGCTTAGCTCAGCCACAATATATAACGCAGCGCTAAAATTAGGCGCAGGTGCAGGAGCATCGAGCGGTCGTTCATCTTCACGTTTCGACTCAGGCAAATATAGAGGAAATGATGCTTACCCTGGTGCGTCACCCAGATACGACAGTGGGAAATATAACGCAGGATATTACCGTAAAGATAAGTCAGGTGCGTATGTCCACAATCCTGCCGGTGACCGCGCTAAGCCTTATAACCACATTGATGTGCCTCCAGTACCATATGAACACATTGACCCTAAGTACAACTTCACGAATGAATATAACGTTGGAGGTTATACTGGAACTTATGATACCGGTTCGTATAACCAAGCGAGTGACGCTAGTTCGTCAGGCGGTTACTCATATCCAAAGCCTGCTATTGAGTTTAATGAAGGTCCTGCTGTAGCTCAAAATCTTTATAGCATCGAAGGTCGTTTGGATGGGTATACTAGCGGATCAACTGGAAGTTCCGGTGCTGCTACTACTACTTATCATGGTAGCTACAGTAATGCGAATGCTGGAAAATATGTTAGCGATGAAACAATACACAGCGGCGCCGGTCATGAATTAACTGCGGGAGCTGTCAATGTTGCACTTGTAGGCAAAACTTCATTGGTCGATGTTGGTTATACAAATCAAGGTAATTATCAAACTCAATCAGTTAGCCATGGAATTGTTCATCAAGGTTACACAGTAGCAGAACCTGCAGTTTCTGTAAGCCACATTGGTACAGACAGTCTTAATCAGGACGGATACAGCTTTGTTACAACACCCACTTCATCTGGAGTGCCGACGACAGCGACACCTTTACCAGTTACTTACAAAACAACATACGTACCAGAACCACCAAGAACAAGTATCAAACAAGTTTTCGGTTACACTCAACCAGCTGTTACATTCGTTCAACCAACCGTTGTCCCGATCAAGCAAGTGACACCTCAAGTTCAAGTAACAGACTATAATCAAGGTTTGAACTACCAGTATGAAAGTAGAGACTACTCGTCAACATACAACGCTGGATCATCAAGCCAAAGTGATTCTACAGGATATACTTATACGAAACCTGCTGAAAATGTTGTTACGTACACTACAGCACTTCCATCAGCTACTGTAATATCATATAAACCACAAGGATTCGGTCATAGCCAGCAAACGATACATAAAGTAGAATCAGTTGGTTTTGAGTATTCTACACCAAGCCCTCTTCCTGAACAACCATTTAAGAAAGTAGTAGCTTACACTACAGGACCATCAGTATCTACGTATGTTCAACCAACAGCACAATCATTTAGTCAACAAACTATTCATAACACAGTTAGCAGTTATACTCCATCGGTTGACGTTAGTGGACACAGTGCTGTAAATACAGCTGTGAATTACGAAGTTCCCCAAACTGTGATACAATATACAACTCCTCAACCAGCTATATCTGTTCAACCTGTTGTATCAACATACCAACCACAGTCATTCAGCCAACAAACTTTGCATACCGTCGATACCAGTAAAGTAAACACATACTCCCAAGACCAATCCGAACAGGGTTATGAGTACAAACAACCAACCATTCGGTTAGAAGAGGCACCAAAAACCGTAGTTCAATATTCAACACCTGCTCCTACGGTATCTTATACACCTCAAAGTTACAGTTCTCAAACCATTCAAAGATTTAATACTAAGCAATATTTTCCCGTTTCTACAACCGTCCGCCCAGCAGTTTCGACAGCGGTGACTATTAACGAAAATCCTTTCCTCAAGTATACGGTAAAGGCTACGCCAGCGACATATGTCAGTCAAACTTACGTTCCTCAATCATACAGTCAACAGACTATTCATAGAGAAGATTCACGATCAAATATTGGATCTACTGGGTATCAATACAATACTGCTGCTGTTAATTACGAAGAACCTACTTATTATACATCACAATCGCAGCCCGCGGTATCTGTTCAGTCGACTCTGTCTACATCACAACCTCAGTCTTACAGTCAACAGACGATTCATAAAGTGGATGCAAGCAAAATTAACGCATATGAGGGTTCATCATTTTCAGGATACGAATACTCTCAGCCAGCCGTCAGTTATGAAACCACAAAGATCGTGTCATCGACACCTACTCCTATTGTTACTTCGACATATAGACCAACATCATACAGTCAACAAACTCTACATAAAGTTGAAAGACAAAGAATCCCATCGACAACACCACTTCCGATAGTTGATTTCAGTTACGAACAACCAGCTGTATCTGTTTATAAGAATCCTATTTTGACTTATACGCAAAAGGTTACTCCAGTATCATACGCTGAGCCCACTGCAACTGTATTCACTCAAACGTACAAACCTATTCAACAATCCAAAATAAGTTTTGTTAGTAAACCTGTTCAATACGAAGCCTCAGCGCAACAGACGTATAATCAAGAAGGATATTCATACAGTCAACCTGAAATACAAAGTAACGTAGAGACATCAAATACAGCAAAATATTCCGACGCGAGCGCTGTTTCTCATCAAGTATTCCATCAACAGAGCACTGGAAACACACGATATGAATCTGGTAAAGATGTCGTATTTGTTTCTACGACTCCATCTACTCTGGTTTATGAAGATCACTACTCAGAATATGAAGCCTCCAGAAAAGTAAAACCATACAAAGCGCCGGAATATATACCACCCAAAAATGAATATCAGCAAACGTATACTGTTTCAACGGCCTCTACACCTACTGTTTACCAACAAAGCTCGGTCGTACATTCTCAAGATCAATATGACTATAAGCCATCAGACTTCTCTCAACAATTTACAAATACTAAATCAGTTTCTGATACATCACAAATTGTAGAATCCGTTCATTTCACATCATTCCCTGATACAAAAACAACACAATATCAAGCCGGTTACCAATCACCTGAAATACAGGTAGGTTACAAGGCTGAAGAATATTTGCCACCTGTTGTATCCACTGTTACCCCACAAGTGACCTCTACTTACCGTCCACGAACATACTCAACTACTACGACACGGGAATACTTACCCCCTAGCTCAACAACTCAATTTAAGGCTCCCGAGTACTTGCCACCACAAGAAACTACCTACATTACCCAATCGACTGCGTCACCCGAAATAAAATCTTTGGAATACTTACCTGCTCGTGAAGAATCCAGCGCAAGAGTAGTTACTTATGAAAGATTCGGTTATAATAATGAAGGTGAATCGCTCAATTCTGACTCCAAGCTAAGTACTTATCAAGATTTTAGTGTTCCAGCTGTTGCGCCTATTGTTGTGTCATCAACTGCTGCGCCTGCTGTGAGAAAACAGAATATAGTTGTTGAAACAGCTAAATCTAATTTACTTGGTTTCGGAACTGTGGGACCTGATGCTGGATTAGTTTCAGTTGCCTACACTACTGCTGCGCCTGTTGTATCTGAAAACTATTATGTATCCCCTAAGATTGTTACATCGACTTATGCACCTGAGGTTATAACAGCCACATCAGCTACCAGAAAGTCAAGGCCGAAATATTTAAGACCCGCTGTAAAATCAACAACTCAGGCTTATGTTGAATCAACGACAGCTTATAAAGCACCAGAGTACTTGCCGCCAGTGGAACAAATTTTGCAGGAAAATGTTGAGTCGTTTGAGTTTAAGAGTACGGCAGCACCAAAAATCAGATATAATCCATATCAAGGACAAGAAATCGACAACACTCCGATTGTGGTATCGACGACTACAGCTCCTTTAAGGAAACAAAATATCGTTGTTCAAACAGCAAAATCTCAGTTACTCGGCTTTGGTACAGTTGGTACTGATGCCGGTTTAGTTTCTTCGTTCGCTCACAGTACACCGGGGTCTATTGAAGTATCTAATGTAGGATCTTCATACTCAACAGTGCCAGTTCAACAAGAATTAGTTGAAGTTACACAAGAGTTTAGAAGAAAGTCGAAGCCTAAGGTGGCTGTAGTTACAAAGATTAACGATTTCAACCCTCTGCTAGTAAGAAAGTTAGGTGCAGTTTGTAGCTGTCAGTCACCTGTATTAATTCTGAAAGGTAAAAGACCAAATGTTCAAGACGATAGTGATTACAGCACCACTTACGAAGCTACGGGACGCGGAGATATTAATGAAAATACTTGGGCACAAAAATCTGGTAGAATTTCAACACGGCCTGTGGCGACAGCGACACCAGTTGTTACTTCTACATTTAATCCGATTATTGTTCCTGACGATTCCTTCTACCAAGATTATCAAGAAGCCAGTAATGACAATATTGCTATAGCTCATACTCCAAAAGATTACTCTGAGAGCTACGTTTCAAGTACACCCGTAATTTCAACGACAGAAAGAGTAGTAAGGATAAAGCCACGCGTCAAAGCCGTTACTGTGGCACCTACATACAAAACAGTTATATTGAATCAAGAAACAGCATCTGATATCGTACAAGAATCTGATTCGACGGTATCGCAAGTCGATTCACAAGCATTTGATCGTTACGGACCTGGAGGTTGGAGAAACAGAGACGAGACATTGCAAGGTTCTATAGATTGTAAGAGGGCAGGATTGTTCCGTCATCCTAAGCAATGTAATAAATTCTACGCTTGTAGATGGGACTGTACAAAACAAAGATTTACTCTCCATATCTTCAATTGTCCAGTACAACTTAGCTTTGACCCTAACTTAGGTGCTTGTAACTGGCCTAGCCAGGGACCAGCTTGCCAAGGTGACACACTTCTTACAAACGCTCTCTGAAAACATAATATTGTAAATGAACGGTTTTGAATCTCAACGTGCCATCAAAATTGTGATAAGATGTGATCACGAATATCCTACGATTTTGAAATTTGTATTTGAGCTTAACTAATAAGTTGTATCTCTCTTTTTTAACTGTCTAGGCTTATTTATTTGTTTGATTGTTATAATGTTAATTCATAGTTATTTATTACTCATGCTCTTTTAAAGCTTGTGACTGCAAAGCATTACTTTCGGCATTGATTGAACATAAGTTACCATTGTCTAGTTCATTTAGTATATTACGTTTTATGAAGTTGTGGAGTCATTTTTATATGTTTATAAACGCTGTAATGTAAATATATCATTTATTCATGTATGTCCTGTTTTTCATTTCATAACATTTAACAATAATAATTATTATTAATCATTGATAATATTTCGTCAAATAATTAAATATAATTTTAAATGTTTAAGGACACTGGCTTTTCTACCTCTGCCAAAGCATCCTTATACTTAATCAGAACTGGTTGAACCTCTTCTTCAATGAATTCTGTAACTTGTTCAGGGGCTCGGCCAATAAAAGTAGATGCGTCCAAAATTTTTTCCAGTTTCGGTATAATAGGAGCAAAATATTTATCATTTTTGACGCGTTCAATAAGGTCGTTATCCTTTCCTTCTTGTTTGACCACTGCTCCAGCTTCGTGAGAGAGTACTCTAATTTTCTCATGACAAACTTGACGATCACCGCCAGCTTGCACCATGGCCATAATAATATTCTCAGTGGCCATAAAAGGGAGTTCCTGAGCTATATGACGAGCTAGAACTTTAGGGTAGACGACAAGTCCTTGGCAAATGTTAAGAAGAGTTAGTAAAGTAGCATCAGCTGTTAAAAATGCTTCTGCCAATGTAATGCGTCGATTAGCTGAATCATCTAAAGTACGCTCCAACCATTGTACTGCGTGTGTATTCGCAGCATTAGCATGAAGGGTAATCAAATGACGTGCCAAAGCGCAGCAACGTTCAGATCTCATAGGATTTCTTTTGTATGGCATAGCACTCGAGCCAATCTGAGATGTCTCAAACGGTTCCTCCAATTCTTTGCGTGAGGCTAGAATTCGTATATCCGAGCACATCTTATGAACCGTTGCTCCCAATCCAGAAAGTGCTGCTATAACTTCTAAATCTACTTTTCTCGAATACGTCTGTCCTGTTACAAGGTATCGCTTATCAAATCCGGCTAGTTCAGCGACTCTTTTATCTAATGCTTTAACTTTTTCACCGTCTCCTTTGAAGAGTTGCAGAAACGAAGCTTGGGTGCCAGTGGTTCCCTTGACTCCTCGGAAACGCAGGTCATCTCGCGCGCGGGATAAAGCGCGTTCGTCCATCAATAAATCGCTTAGCCATAACGACGCTCGCTTACCAACGGTTGTCAACTGAGCCGGCTGCAAGTGCGTGAAACCCAAAATGGGTACGGATCTGAAATTAAAAATAATTAAGAGTTAACATTGAATTAAATTAAAGATTCAGATTTTTTAGTATTCGAGAAATAGAGAATTTTCAAGTTTGTTTATTGGTTTAATACCGTAATTTATGGTAATCGGTTCAGTAGTTACACTGAACCGATTACCATAAAATTATGCAGAAGTAGTTTAAAAAGCCATATTAAATAATATGAATATGACATTTTTATTTTTTAAAAAAAGCTGTTTCCGAGGTAAAACAGTTATTTTACAATATAAAAGACATCTACACAATAAATGTAAAAAGTAAACATTGACATAACCACTTACTTATATTCATCCGCAAACTTCGACAAACGACTAATGACGGCAGCCAGCCTAGGCAGCAACAGTTCCAGGCCATGTTTAAGCACGATCAGGTCGGTGTTGTCACCAACATAGCAAGAAGTGGCTCCGAGGTGGATGATGGGAGCTGCATGAGGACACCTCTCAGCCAGGGTGTGGACGTGAGCCATGACGTCATGGCGAACTTTCTTCTCATGTTCGGCGGCGGAGGCGAAGTCGATGTCGTGTAATGCTGATTTGAGCTCGGCGATCTGCTCTTCAGAGATGTCAAGCCCTAGCTCCTGGAAATAAAAAAAAAAATATTTTAATAAAGGCGGTCTTTTTAATTGTAGGTATATATTGCAAGCTATGAACATTCATGTCTAATTTGACTTGTAAAAGACGTAACTTGATATTGTTCTATTTATTAAATATAATTGCAATATCAGAACTGTTAGAAATAATGAAATAAAAAATATAACAAATGGCTTTGATGAGTTGTAAACTAGAGATTAAGAATCCAGTGATAAGAAGAACAAAATAGAAATTCAAAGGTTTTATGTATTTCAACACCTAATCTATTAATTCTCAACGCCTTATTTTGTTAATTTTATCTCGTTGTCAGTTAAACGAATTTTAAGGTCTATACATCATCAAACTATATAACACTTGTAGCAAACATTAGTAATCCCCATTATCATGAACTGAATATAGCATATTCTGAATAAAATTCTAAAATAATACACGGGCAACCTGTCCTACTAATTCGCTGGAAAAGATAAGATTACACCGTGCTGATAACCCATAGTCACTGATAAATGAAATCAGCCAGTGACGAGTTACTTGTTAACAAAAACGGTCAGAAAACAAAAGAAAAGTGACCCGAACCGATATAAATAACATAAAAGTGAATTTTTCAAAGGATCCTTAAGTGTTTTTGTGATAATGGTGTCCGTTCAGACGATAGCCACAATCGTGGTTAAAGTATTCAAAATTGTAAGTAAAATGCTAAGCTTTTTCTGAAATAGTGTAGATAACATTGACTTGTAGTTGTCGATATTGTTGCCATCAAAATAAAATATTCGGAAAATTATTGCATTTACTTCGTCATAAAATATATACCTACCAGCGACTTCAATAGTAGCCATGAGTTACTACAGTTTGTAGAGAACAAACTACGTAAATATGTACAGATCAATTTTAAAAACTTAAAATCCCAACTGAAATCGGCCATGTTGATTTTGTTGCTGACGTCAGATATCCCTATATATTTCAGGGAAGAATGCAATTCTATTGATACTGGCACGATGGGAACATATATGATATGCATACATTAATACATCAGATCGGTCCAGTAAAAAATAGTAAAATATGAGATTATATGAATGATATGGAAGTTAAATACAATGCGATTGCGACAAAAAACACCTATAACAGTTTATTTTAAAAGGAACTAATATTGCAAATATTCTACAAATTAAAGAAATCAATTGTGAAATTATTTACTCCACAAGTATATTATCATAGTAAATTGATAGTGGAATCATTGAATCATCCGGTATATAAATAATTCATGTCACATAGGTGTGGTATGTAAAGATAATAATTTAATAAAAAACACTTCTATGGAAAAAGAATACGTATAAATGGCATTGTTTTAGCAGGTATATTGCTTTTATCTGGTAATCTTTTGAAAACCAAGTTAGGTATACCTGCAATGACACTTTCATGGTAGAAGTTGCGTTTAAACTTTAAATCCTTAACGACATCTTTAAGGAAACTGTAGAAACAAAATCTGATGTCAATATTGACAACTAAACGTGCGTATCCCGCCAATATGGAGTGAGCTAAGACGAGAGACACAACGAAGTAAATTATAGTATGATATGGACGTACATATGTATATAAACGAAGGAAATAACGAAACGAAAATAGTTAACTACCGATTAATTTTAAAATCATTATAGTTTTGTAAAACTATGAAAACAGCAATAGCATCAATAATCACTTTAAGGTTTATTGACTTTGTGTTTTATTATCTTTGTGCTTATTAACGCGAACTAGTAATGATATTTTAATAGAATTTTAATTCCTGGAAATCAGACATAAACACAAGTTTCACTTCGGTACATAAAACTTATAATGATAGATTATTATTAAAACGTAATTTTATTAAATCAGTTAATGCTATTTTAATTGCATATAAGTACTTTGCTAGTACCACACAATTGAAGTGAATAAAAAATTTTAAAACGCAATTTTAAATCTTTCCTACTAATTAGAAAAATTAACTTCTCCAAAAATAGCAACAACATCCAGTGTGTAGGTATCTATTAAAAACATACGTTTAACAAGGACGTTTCAAAAAGTACTTTTGCAAAAGAACATTTACCTACAAAGTTGAAATAAACGATAAGAAAACAAAGTCTCATTTAAAAGGCGACATAGTTCCTAATTTCTAACGCTGTAGGTAATAAAGGTCGCGGGCTTTGTGCCCTATTTCCTATCAGGCTGATAACGCCGCGCCTTGTTGAATTAACCGCTATCAAACTGATTAAACGCTTCACGAAAATCTACAAAACACGCGAATGACTCCACGTTATTGTGGTTCATTCAGTTATACTCGTACCTTGTTCTGGTTCGTAATAGCTTCTGTAACCATAGTTATATGATTATGATAATATTGTAGGAGCCTTCTTGTTGTTGTGAATATGATGATGTATTTTAGACTATCTTATGTTTAGCAAAAACCTGCAATGGACGATTTTGTGTAGCAATTACTGATTAAAAAAATACTAACGTTCGCTTTTAATTATAATTCATTGCTTGGTAACAATCAGACATTTAAGACATGTTATAAAGTATTAATATTATTGTATTCACATTTGACTCGAATATATATTCAGAATCATTCTAAAATTTTACTGCGAGATTGGTTTAAAGATTGTTACTTACTGAAACTTAGTCATGATGTCCACATTACAAAACTGTTAAACAATTCTTATCAGATAACTAAAAGGGTTACTCAAGTTAAAAATACACAGATGAAGTAATTAAAAATGTTATATTCTTACTCATAATCATAAACATCTACTTAACGTATGATACTAAATGTGCCTTCTCTTTCTTTAATTTGAAAAGTATCATTAGAATGACGAAGACAAAACATTTGTCTTAAAACACTAATGAAAAAGGTCGTATGCTTCAACGTGGTACTTAAGTCTCGTAACAATAAAACAGTAGTAACTGATAGTCCGTAATTGGTGTTCTAATTTACTTCGTACATAAATCCTTCCTTAACACAGAAATACTCAATTAAAAAAAACCATTTGGAATAGACTCTCTGACTTAGGAACTTTTTAAAGGAGATGTTTCAGAAATGTATGAGACCTGGGCCAGGTATTAACAACATTTTTTACAAAAAATAGGATTGCAATACAAAATACAAATGGCGGATGACAATGGCGAATTGTCTGTAGTGATATGTTTGTTACTTTGTTAATTTTCGAATTATTTAATGAGTGTACAAAGAGGTGGCCCTAAATGAAACATCTGCTTAGTCAATAACTTTTGATACATTACGCATAGTGCAAGTTCAAACGACGCTATGTTGCAATTTTGGGCACGATGTCTAAAAATGT
>DVWF01000142.1:0-10300 GCA_018234925.1 Junonia litoralis
GTGATTATTTAGTGAATTACATTCAATGTCATGCGGAAACATGTTTTCAGTAGTGTCATATCTCTGAAATGTAATATCTTGATAAGTTGTAAATAATCGTATCTAAAAATAAGAGGAATCATTTTTGTTGAAGCCTTCATTCAAGTTGGGTGTCCTATTTGTCGTTTTAATTTACGTAACATGTGCAAGTGATTTATGAAGGGTTAGTCATATACATAATGTTTACAATACTGTTGAAATGGTATTGATTTGATTTTTTTTTGTGGGAATAAATCAATAAATGTTCTGTATTAATGAGCTATTCATTATTAATATAGTGTATATTAGGAAGGTGACGTAATGTAAAAAGTGGAAATGTGAGAACATAACCCTCAGTTCATTAATAAGCCCTAAGTAGATATTGTGATATTGATAACATTAGCAGCGAAAATGTGTGAGAATTTAACAAGCATAGTGAATAGTCAAAAGCCACCGAAAATACGGTCGCAAATACATACATATGTATACCCAACTAATGCTTTGCTCACCGTCAGGCAAATATTTGTGTTGCCCCTTCCCTAAGACGGTAAACGTAATTGATTATTTGTACTGGCGTTTTTGTGTGGTGAGTTGAATCATCAAACCATGCGTATAAGATTCTTAAGGAATTTTCTCTAATTTATACGATTCTGCCAGTTTTGTTTCCTTTTCTCTTCAAATCTTGGACTATGTTACAAAATCTTTTCCAAACATTCCCACTTTTAAATTTACTTTGTATATACAAAAGTTATTTGTATTATCCATTAATATGCACTACATTCCATCAATCGTTGCTCGGTTCTAATTTCAGTTAATACCACTACTAAGAATTGAACCTGATCTTTCTCTATTTCTGCACTCTCGTTAACCATTCTCTGTTATCGCGCTAATGGATATTGCTGGAATTTAATAATGTTCTAAGTAAAATCTTTAACAGCATTCATCAGTCAATAATAATGCTCAATATTTACAGATAATGTTATTAATGTGGAGAGATATTTCTTTTTTTACAAACACGTATTGATAAATGTTTGACAAACGAATACTTACTTACATTGATTGTTACAGCTTTTTGTCTTCTATTAAAAACAACTTGAAACTTGTGGAACAATGCAAATTAGAATACGTTTTCGTGTAAAATGTAAAAGTTTTTTTGTTCTTTTCAGGTCGCCACCTGCAGCATAATAGGGAGCCATACGCCGCGGCGGAAAGACGGGTGCGACACGCACTCGTGGTATGTATAACTTTGTGAACGAATTTCCTTCGTGCCTTCAATTTATTTTGTATTTTGAGTATTACCGATATTCACGGACAATGTATTAAAGCCTTGACCTTTGGAATATATTTGTTATTACACGTATAGAAAATATTGGTACTACAAATGGAAATTTAGTGTTGACTTTACCTTTCTTGTTGAAACACAATTTCATAAGAACCTCCCCCAAAATTGTATCTTATTTTGGGTAGACAATACTGTTAGTATATTACTTACATAGCGATGCCAGTTCTACCTACATTGTTAGGTCCGCCACTCCTATTTCCATACAATATCCGATTTCGAGACATTGACATCTATTGAGCCTCTATTTTCGTCTCTGAACCAATAAACCTATAACTGGATAATGTGTCTTTTGTGTTCAAAGAACAAAGAATCTAAGAAACTGACACCTTATTAAGCAAATATGTATCAAGAAATGGTCGTTCTGACTTTATAGAAAGTTCGTCAATACCGGTAACAGTACTCCTAGCAACAATTACAACGTGGTCCCTTTAAATCAATTATGTTAGTCAGCGACCATGCGTGTCACGTCTTTGATGCCGGATGAAGTGGACGTAAATCGAATTTGGTATCAGAGACTACTAAGGTCGCCGTTTCGTTTGATGAACTTGGTCTTCAAATTTAATATTTGGTGAAAGTCAAAAGCCAACACCAATTAAATGTTTGCCTATTCTTAATGTTTCTTATAAACTACCTAACTTACTTATAAAATATTTGTCGTGATATATTCCATCAGTGAGATGAATTTAGAAATGCTTCTAAAGGGTACTAAACTTGTTTTAACATTTGCCCATAAAAAGTAAACGATTTCTTTTTAAGTTGGCAATGATTGGATCTTTATGGGTTGTAGACATGGAAATAAAACCTTTTGATTTATGTTAACCCTGGACCCTTTTATTTCCCAAGATAAAACTTTCCTCCATGCGTTAATCTAGTACATAAATCCTTCTAGGCGTTTCTGCGTGATGCACAGACAGATAGCAATAGAGTTCCAAAATATTTTATGCTACGCGCAGACCCGTTACAATTTATTTTTCCGAATATATGAATTTGAACGAAATTGTTATCGCGTTCTGCAATATATTTAACGAAAGAGAAAATTCTGCAGGTTTAACTAAATTTATCTTCCTAAAATATTTTCTTTAAAATAATAGTTTCTTCTCGTTACAGAAAAATAACTGATAAAACTTTGTTCGTAACAATCATTTCTGCAAATGTTGTACCAAACTTCTTTTGCGGGAAATATTTCATTTACGGGTTTATGGTTTTCTATCCTTTACCTTTTCATCCCTTTTTTCTATTTCACCTTTCTTTTATCCGGGCGTTAATACGAGGCTAACAGAATCACATTTCTATTGTGCAAAAATAATTCTATTCCAAATACTATGTTATGCTCACACATTTCTACGTTCCGCTGACACGCTATGAATGTTTAATACGCACGATGATGGCAGAAATAGTAATGTATTCGGACCGCAAATTGTGACCACATCAAGCAGTTACGCAACATGAGGATAAATTCGTTTAACACCACTCTATTCCTCAAAATTGTTTTCAATAATCTTTAATTCAAACTGATATATTAATTTTGAGGCATTATTTTCATTAGAAAGGTCAACACTAGCCTTTTATTTAGAATGGACACGAAACTATAGTGACCTAGAACTTACACAAAGAGAACGGCTTATTGTTATTTCTTTTCTACTATTAACAATTCAACGAAAATCTTCAGCTATAGCGTGAACTGATTCAAAAAAACTGTAGTAAAAACCGTTTTTTTTTTTAATCTTTTTCTTCTGTTTTTACTACGTTTACATCACTGCTATACCTACATAATAGAACGTACAGATGGGAAAAAACGGTAATAAGAGCTACGATATTAGACGGTGTACGTTACGCTACATTAAATTTCTGGACAGTTCGGTGAACCCGCAAATTATGTAATTGAGAAACGCATTATCTTGTAAAGCAAGAGAAATTTATTCAAGTACATACTACAAAATGTTATCCATTGTTATTATTCAAGTTAAAATGTTCAATTTCATTATTAACATCACAAATGCAATTACTAATGTTTTCAAATTAGCGTGTTCCAAAAATATATTTATAAGCATCCTTGTTACACCCAACCTTGTTCGAATGTTCCCTCTGGGAGGTAACCCAAATGTTAACATGAATAAAGGTAAAGCCCCCAGGATATATTCATATATACCCGATATTATACCACGTGACGATAACATGTTTATTTAAATATATCATGAATATTTGTTTTTCCTTTATATATTTCTCAGCGAATTGTTTTTTAACACAATTGTTTTAGGAATAATGTCTATATACTATAACATCGTATCCTTCTTCATTTTACACGTCACGAAATATCTCAATATAAATACGATGATTTAACAACGCTGTGTGTTTACATTTATCTCGTAACCTGCGATGAAGGAAAATAAACTGACATAACGTAAACGTTTCAGGATAAATTCTGAGTCCCGTTCTACCAGCGTCTCGTAACAAAGCGTGATGGATTAAACGCGAAATCCTCCACTTTAACTTAGATGAGAAACCATTCAGACCTTTCTTCAGCAATGTGACTCTTTGTTACGACTTCTAACAGTGCGTAAAATCAAACACCAATAAGTAAGTCGTATGTGTTAATATTTCAACTGTATTTTCATACTAACGAAAACATTTTGTTAGATCGTTAAATTCAACTTACTCCTTGATAACATACATATCTCGCCCAAAAATCAATACGACCGAGCATTTTCACTCATTTCCTTTGAAAGCGGTCCAAATTTCTCACTTAAAAGCGGTTTATCGGGTTGATCACATAATTAACTGGGTTTTTTTGTTACTCTCCTTAATTAATCGATCCTCATCTGGTTGAAAGTTTTTCGCATTATAGAACACAATTACGAGAGCCACGCGTTGAAACGATGGTGTAACTTTTAATGAAGCTTTCTATCTTATAAAGTGGGAGCCGCATCTACTCTGAAAAAGATTTTAACCCTTTAAACTTAGACTTCATCAATCTTCTTTACTTAATCGCCTTGCATAAACGTTGTTAGAATAAACCGTATTGCTAATGAAGCTATGTATTTGCCACTAGGCTTAGTACAAGTTGAAATGGAACCTAATCCCAATACGATGAATCGCTTGTGTCGAACTCATCAGTATCTAACATCTAAGCTATTTACCGCCTATGCTCGGCTACTAGGCGCATTGGAGCCGCAGGTCACGAGATAGTGTGATTAGCGGTGATACCGTAGGGGCGACGGTCGTGCTGTGAATACCAATCAACCTGTTTCAGTATATGATCGCCTGGTAGTCTTACTCTTAATTACTTTGGTCCTTTTCGTTTATGAAGTAATTCCTGTTGAAATATAGATAAGTACTGAAGTATAATAACGGGAAGTTACAAAAAAGATTTTTTCCGTTAGATACATTAAACTAATATAGCTAAATTAGTAAGAAGAGAATAAGTACTACAGTAAATATTGTACTAAAATAAACATAAATGACATAATTAGAGTTGTGTTAAAATTTCCCGATATGAAAGAGATATAACTTCAAAAGAGTTAAATATGTCCGATTATGAAATGTCCTGCCCAAAATTTCAACAATGCTATTTGGGTCATGAAATGCCTTCATTTGATCATTTAAACATAAAATATACTTCAATAACTTGGCATCCGTATCCAATTTAGATGAAAAGTGTTCTACGAGTGTTATCGTATAAAAGTGTTCAGTGCTGTTACGTTTGACTGCAATGGGATAACTTGCGTTCCAACGCCTTTTGAATTTTAAAAACCTTATTGATCCATATGAATTACCATGGATAAAGAAATTATTATCGTGCAATATTAAAGCTTTAAAGAATTGACTACCCCTACCTTTCTTCGTAGTTATTAGTTATATAAGTTAGGAATAAAATACTATATCCATTTAAGTTTTTCCATCGTTGCAAAATTTATCATTCAAATAAATAGTTTTATTTTTTATTTAACAAACTAAAAAGAAACTATTTTTTAAATTCCCATAATGGCTATTAAAAGTTTCTCGATTCAGCTAAAGAATATATTTCTTATACCATTCAAACGGCCGGCATATAATAGTGTTTGTGGCAGGCAGTAAATTCCAGATTCCCCTTTGCCAGCAGTTGCGCATCAAACATCTTTGTCGATATTGAAATATCCAATTTCCTTTAAAAAGTCTTATTTTTCGTCTTTCACACTTTTCTTACATTATAATCGAATCGTTCAGAAGTCGATATTACTTCCACTCGAAGCTTTATCAAGTATCTCCTTTATAGGTCAGTCTATGAAATCTAGAATTGTTTTTGTAGAATTTAAAGTTTTATTCGGATAAGCAAGTATTTTTCTTTAATTTATAGTTTCAATTGTTCTTTAAACATTAAGAACAATGGAAAAAATACTTATACATTAGATGAAGAACTTTGATCGTGGCTAAGAAAGTCAAACAGATGACGGAAAATCGTATTTATGACGGATTTGGGTAAGAACTAAATCTGAACTACGATAACAATAAACTGTACCACGATAATTCAGCTTCCTGTTTGTTTTGACTCGTGTTTGAACCGCCTCGAGCTCCAGATCTCTAGATAGTGCAACTTGTTCTGACTTACTCTATTTCAATTAAATCGCTTGGAGTCTTGAACTTATAACAAGATTGTTGTAACGACCGTCACAGTTGGCGAGCCGAGTTTCGTTAGCTTAATGATGTTTAAGTACAGCACACTCGGCCAGCTCGAAGAAATTGCTTATTTGCTTTGAGTCGTGTGATTGGAAAAGTTCTGACATTTTAATAGCCTTTATTTATTAATGGGTTACGTTCCGTAAATGTAGTTTTCCGCTTTTAAGAAAATACTCCAAATAAATTGGTCGTATATATTTACAGACGAAGAAAAACGAGTTCGTTTAATATTAATGTTATTAGCTTTCATCGTGACTGGATTCCTTTTTAGAGTAATGTCTTTACGTTTAAGAGCTGATGCTTGGAATTATTTTATCTAATTTGATAAAAACGGTAATTTATTTTAGCTGTCATTTTTAGCAAATAAATAATTTACTTACTAAGATTCCACTTTAATCTTTCTTTTAATCTTTCATCTTTCAAAATGTACCTACGAATGTATCAACGTAAAACGCCAGCCTAAAAACATTTCTTTTATTCTTAATTTGGATACTTTTGTCATACCGAAGATTAATATCAAGCTCACTAGCAATTTGCCTAAAGTAGTCTGCTATTTGCGAAAAGCCAGGTGTGGCCAAGATAAGGCGGTGAAATCACGCGATTCGCCCCTACATCACATCTATTATACGTTTTCGCGGTTAAGGCCATTGGTATAGACCAATTAATTCTAATTTTTTTATTCGGTTTGCGTAATTATATATGTATACCCATCAATATTTCTTTTTTTATGATAATGTATAAATTATTGTTATTCAAATTACCTAGTTCTATTTAAATAGACTCTTTCTTGTACCTTAGTATCGTCTGTTACAATATTGTTTGTTAAAATTCTGTCTTCGAAATGGAATTGAGGATAAATGTTGCTCGTTTATGTTACCCATTAGTATGAATCAATGAATAATTTTATTAATAGTTTCAACTAAACAATTAATGTTTCTCAAATCCTATGCTCTATAGTTGGTTCTCTTTGTGGTTGATGTTTCCCTAACGATAAATGATGTGTATTGCAATTTTTGCAACAAAAGGTCTCTCTCAGTAAGAGTAACTGCATTGTTGCTTACTGGTTTTTCCATTGAGCATTCATTGATCTATGTATCTTCTTCTGTTCATCTGAAAATGTTTATTATTCGATATAATAGATATTGTTTCTCCATTTTATATGATTACACGTTTTATGATATAATTTCAGATTTAGAAAATTTCCCGCTATACAAAAAATAAAATCACCAGACTCCCATTACTTTAATATTGAGGCAAACCTAACAATTATTTAAATGAAGACGCTAAATAATACAAATCTCCATCCATTTCATTTAAATAAAATGAAACAGCGCTTAGAAAACATCTGCAATTCAATGTTATTCTTGTAACAATAGCAAAACTGGATAACTTAGGATAAAAGCAATCGAGATCCCGTGATTTGTAGCTAACGTGGAAACTGAGACTAACAATAAAACAGAGAATATAAACTGAATTTGTTATTCACGAATAGTTTTACCTTTGTTTTAAAGAGTTCAGTGGACGGTTGCGTCACTGATATGTTTCAGATGTATTTCTGGATACGAACGTTGTCTATTGTAGATTTACTGTTTATTCGTACAATAGTCGAAGTTTGTCCTTGTTCTGCTTTCATATAAATGTAATGGAGCAAACGATATCAATCTTTCAGAGTACAATGCTGGGTAATGTTACGTTAATTTGTTATTTCTGTTACCTTTTTCGCTGAACCGAAATGACTTACGCTTTTCCATTAGGATAATATTGATTTCGTTTGATTTGAATTGCTAATCGGTTATTCGTTGGTGAAATAAATGATTAGAATAGTAAAATCAAATTCTATTCTAGGTTCAATTCTTTACCGAATTATTTTAAGGTTCCTTTGACATTTTAATTCAAATTTAGATATCGTTTAATCCTTTCCCTAAATCTGACCCAACATCAATTAATCTCGTGCAGGTTGATTTGGGAACTTCAATCAAGTTTGTTTGTCCGCTCGTGCCAAGTTTGCTGGAACACGGTGATTGACCCATTTGACCAAGTTACAACACATGAAACTATAATAACGGATACTGCGGATCCTACTGTAATAGCTATTAGGACTTGGTTTTTAATGGTCGTCTAACAGTCCAAATTAGTGCTTCAATTTTACCAAACATAATTTTAAATTATGGTTATAAAATATTTGTCACATATATCTTCATCACAATTTGTCGAATATTAATAATATTTTTAATATAATGTAATAGTTAATAGTTACCTAGCCAGTTTTCAGATTTATTTCATAAATAAAAATCTAAGTCACGCTGTGTTTCAATAATATGAAAAACAATTTTAAATAATAATTGCAGCAGAAAATACATTTGCATTCTTGATATGCATTAGATCTTCCATACCAGTGAATTCCCAAGGATCGTCTCTATGAGTACCGAGCATGCAGAATCTAACAAAGATAGGCACTCAGCCGACCTAATTGCCGGCTGTTCAACGACACTCAACCCCGATGCTCAGTGCTTCTTGTCACCTCATCTGGTTGTTTGACTTAATAGCAAAATGACTCGAGTATCTTATAATAATTCATGTGCATAATATAATTGCAGGTTAAACTGTTAGAAATACAGATTGACCGGTGAAATCGTGCTCTCGATATCCTTGGTATTATGGATTGCACATACAATTGTAAAATTTATCAAATCAAGTTCGTGCTCGCAAAGTAACTAGATCATACGTGCTCGTATTTCCAATTCATCATTATAAAACCATACGAGTAGGTCATTCGGTACAGGATCTATAACGTAAAATAACGAAACAGATATCGCAAAAAAACTTCTTTAGTATTAACGTCGTAAAGTAACTTAGCTATAATGGAGACTGTTCTATTAGCAAATTCGTCTGTCTAAAAAATAAATTTAACTCCTTCAATCTCTAATAAATTATGGAAGCTAAATATATTTTTAACGTAATTTGAACTTTATCGCAATAGATTAATGTTCGCATTGCGTAAGCCAATCTTTCCCAAGCTATTAGCAGAGAAGTACTTTCCACCCGAAACGTTTGTGTGTTGTTCTTAAAAGTAAACATCTTCGCGTGTGTATTTTGCGTTCTCTTTATGAGATGTTTCACCCTTTCGTTTTGAAACGTCCGCGTTTTCCTTGTATTTGTATTATCAGACGTATTTCTTTAACGAAATCTATATACGATTTTAATTCTTTTCATGCGAAATGTTTTAATGTATGTAGGCCTTTTTCCTTTTTTGCATATAGTATTCTAAAATTATTACACACAATAGAAACATTTGTCCCTTTTTCGTGTAAACCGGCGTATGAGAACGGTCGTTTTATTATCTCCTAAAATATGCAGGATACTGCAACAAGGTACTGTCAGTTGTGTTTATGGGTCGTAAACACCGCTAACAGGCTACAGGTGTGCTTTGTTAAATTTTTTTGTTTAATTAACATCTGCGTATGTTGCTGTCTGGTTGTACCCATCTGTACTGAGAATAAATAATTACATCTCGGAATCGTGACTAATTTGACATCAAAGATCGGTTTTCTCTAATCTCAAGTAATAAAATTGGCTAGGTTTAGTTTTAAACAGAATAGAACAGCTATTCAATCTATTAATAGAATATGTAAATTCAGGATTTTTCACCAACAGGTATTACATTTTTATTTGTACAGCTAACATATATTGATGGCCTTAAACTAGTTACATTCAAATATTGAAAAATGTAGTTATCAAAAACATAAAAACTGAAGTATGAAATTCTAAACATTCAATAAACCCCCGAAGCGTATTTCCAAAGATTTACGAGCTCCACCTAATTGGATTGGAGAAATAATGTCTTTGTGACTGGTGATGCTGTTAACCTTTATACGGTCCTTAATTTTACCAACGTTAACGTGCTTTGGGTCAAATTTGACCCAGACATAGAATAACACTGAAAAATGAGTTCAACATAAGGAAAGGTATTTTATTTCATTTTTTTTACATTTAATTGTTTAATTAGAATTATTATTTATATTTTCTTTTCAATATTACTGTTTTGGACTTAAAATAGGAGACCTAAACAATGACGTTACATACATTTTCATAATAATCAACTTTTGACAAATAATGTAGTAAATTATTTTATTTTACATTGAGTTTACAAAACAGTGATATAAGTGTATTTCTTACATATAAATTCGTATAAATAAATACAGATCGAAAGTATATTTTACCATTTTTATTACGTGGTTTACGACGCCATTTTTTTATTTTTCCAGTGCTAAACGGATTGTTTTTTAT
>DVWF01000143.1:0-10290 GCA_018234925.1 Junonia litoralis
GGCACATACCTAATTAGCTATATTTCGTATACGGGTTAGGTCGACCAGGAGAGTACCACTTTCACCGAAAATCATGGGGTAATATACATCTATATACATATTTACTATACGTATGGAATTTATGTAGTATGATTAAAATATCTAATCTTTTGATTATCTCTTGCTTATTGCAATTTTCAGAATAAAAGGTCATTTTAATACAAAACAGCGTCATTACGTCCAGTTTCATTAAAAGCAATCCATGTTTTACTTATTGCGTGCACGAACAAGCTACATACAAAATACTACAGTTTCCTTTTTGTTTCTGTATTGATAAAATTACCTTCCACGAATACTCATTTCATGATCTGTAACATTATAATAATTATATTCTATGACTTTTTAAATAAAGAACTTGTTAAGCTGTAAACTACGTCTGAATGTTACGCATAAGTCATAACCATTTTTTATCAACAAGCCTCAACTCTATACATTTAGAGTTAAACATACACCACAGGCCTCTACCACAGCAGGTTGGAAAAAAAATCGTTCCCAAAGCGAATCACGTCGACTACATTTCCCGGGCTCGTCGGGGCATGCACCACGGCCGGGCCAATGCGCCCGCGCACGCTTCTAATGACAGCAGGGGGAGGGGGCTGCGACCGGTCCGGACGCGCTGAGGTATGTAGTCGTCTCGACGGGACGAATTGAATTCAATGACGTGCGAAAATTAAAACAATGTATTTTGATAAAACAACGCTCAAAGAGCAATAATAAATAATAGGATTTTAGATTATTTTATTATTATTTCTTTTTTCCAACATGCGGAATAATCTTCTTGTAACAACGTCTTGAATATGAATTTAAAGCGAGATCCATAAAGAAAAGATTGGAAAAAATAGTAAGTAAGGTTACCATATCTACTTTATTTTTGATGTTAGGCTCCCCTTTCGGTAATATATAATAGGTATATAACCTACATAATACTACAATGTTTTGAAACACTTATTTTGGAACTAAAATAAATACAAACATTAGGTACCTATTTACAATAAATAATTGAGCTAAAGGATATTAAGATATTTTTGTTTTCCAAAAATACCTTTAAACTTGAACACTTCACGATCAATTATTATGGATTAGTAAAAAAGCCACATCGTACATCTAAATATGAAATTATTTTAATTACAACCGCAAATTATTGATATAAAAAAGTCTTATTCAACCGAACATATAAGGTTCTTTATTACGCCATGTACACAAAAGATTCCCAGCATCTGCACGCGATGAAATCTCGCTCAGTTTTTCTATAACGACCAGTTAATGACCGTCACAGTTCGTGCGATCGTCTCGGCGTCGACCACATGGTAAGTACGCTACCGCAATGTTTTCATGGCTCACATCCAAAGTCTGCAATGCGTTCTTGAGGTTACATTTACTTTTACACCGGCTTTGTTTTATGAACACATAAAAATGCAAAAGTTAAAACCAAAACAAATGTAACATTATTTTTTTAACAAAAGGAAAAAATGATTTTAATTATTCATGAGTTTTATCATATAATAACTAAAGTGGATTACATATCTAATTATATATGTACAGAAAATTAATGACCCGTATTACGGTCGAAACGAGTATTACGACCATTACGTAGGTAATCGTTTTCATTTTAACAAATACAATCTTATACATTTCTTTAGAGTAACAACTTTTATAGACTTAACCACTTTTTCAAACACTTAGCTTACATAGGGTTTATTTTCCTGTTTTATAAATAGAATAGAAAAAAAGTGCCGGCTACTTACTGCCGTGCCGCCGGGAACCCGTTCGTCGTCCCCCGCCGTGCCCGGTTAGACCTCCTAACTTTTTATTTTACGGCTCACCCTTCGTGCCTTAGCGCGAACCCACTACTAACAAAACCCATTCTTCGTTTTGTACTCAAAAGTCACTTGTTTAACTTTCGCGCCAGTTATGAAATTGTGTTTAGGAAAACGAAGTTAATAATGAAATTGAAGTTGATTTTTTTATTCAGCATCATATTTCTTTAGGTAGGTATTTTTTCTGTGGTATTTATCCGACTGCTGTAATTGAAAGGTTATGTCTTTCTTTTGCACGCTCCGTAACCTAATCGGTTTAATGGAATTTAGCATAACCTATCGAATATGGATGGATTCATCGAAAATTTGGGATTACTAGCGGTCTAATTATATTAAAAACAGCAATATAGATAAAAAGGTTTCTTGGTACTTTATTAATACTTAAGTGTGATAGTTTTAATGGTTTAAAGGTTATAAAGATATAATGATATAAAAATGAATTTTATCGTCAAGAATATGTAAAAATGTGCCATGTGGGTGTAAGCGATTGCTACTTCTTCATGATGTCACTGAACAACGAACTATAGTAAAAATTCAAAAATATTCTGACTAAAACATTCACACTTCGGTACTAAAATCTGTAATCATCCGACTAAAACATTCAGGTTTCGGTATCAAAATCAAAAATATTCTGACTAAAACATTCACACTTCGGTACCAAAATCAGAAATCATCTGAATAAAACATTCACACTTCAGTATAAAAATCAGGAATCATCTGACTAAAACATTCAAACTTCGGTATCAAAATCAGAAATCATCTGACTAAAACATTCACACTTCGTCAGCAATATGTTGTCAGGTTAAGCCGCTCGTTGGTCATAAAAAAGTGCGTACGTGGACTATCGATAGTATTATTTAACCGATTCTATTATAGTTTTCGTCGAAATATGAGCAATTTTCGTAGTGATAACACAGTGAAGTATCAAGTAGATCAAGTGTATCCTTATCATACACGGGTTGAACCTTAGATAACGCATAGTACACATTTTACACTGACGATAGTTGAGCCCACTCTTATCACAGAAACTAGATTATGCTAAAAATGATAATTGTTTTAATTTTTACTGGAAATTATTGAGTAGGTTAATAAAATTTGTTTCATATTACCATATTATGTTACAAAGCATCGAGAAATTAATTTAATTCGAGTAAATGTAAATCTTAAACAATATTCGCTTGAAGTTAGTCTTATAAAACTAAATACATCTAAATTGGTTAAGGTATTTAGAATTAATATAAATAAAAAACCGTCAAACATGAACTCAGGAACACATAACAACAGAGTACGTATATAAATACTACACTCAGTAGTTTGATAATGGTGCACATTTTTACGAGATTTATATTTTTGTAATGTTATTATTTTTATACGTATGAATGTAATGAAAATAATGGAAAAAGTAAATAAAGTAAGAAGCGCAAAAATCATATTTTTAACACCATAAAAAAACTTGACGAATTACTCTAGTTCCTATACATAGTACATGGTAAATAAAATGGCATGCAAAATAATACGAAACCTATTTACTGACCTCCTGAAGTTATCTGTAATTAAAGAGGGTTAAAGTGGTTATAGAAATTAAAAAAAAAAAACTACATAAACCAATCAAAAAATTGTATTTCGTTTACAATCTGTTCTTATTGGATTAAAAGAAATAATTCATTGTAAAAATTGTTTGTATTCTATTTATCTATATGAAGTACATAGTTTTAGTATTGTCGATAATCCTAACATTATTGGACATAAAAATATACTTTTATAATTTATTGTTCTGTGTTAAAATATTAACACTAATAATTTTTGTCTTGCTTTAATTAAAACAATAAGTAGATATATCTAACTGAAAAATACAATTAGAAAAATGCACTCAATCTCATGTATTCACACATCTTTTGCAATTTATCTCAATTCATTTTTACTATAATAACAACGATTTATTTAAGTACTGTTTTATTTATATCACATTTTCAACCAAATAAACTTGAAAAGTACTGAAATGACTGGAAGATTCTTTGGAATAACCCCCAGAGACACAGAGAATCTTAAGCGAAGCGGGCTGGCGGATTAAATTGCAAATAAAAGGTCCTCTTTAGCAGAAGAGGGAGCCTTTTGCCCAAGTGTGGGACATTCACACATTTCAATGAAAATGTTAACTTTTCAAGCGTAGTGTAAAATATGTAGAAAACACATTTTACGTAATAAATATTAAAGGCTTGCGGCAACGTGTATCCTGACGCAAAGTTTCAAACATTTTCTAATTGTATTTTTGTTATGTTACTTTATTTTAGCTTAGTTACTAGTATTACATAATTATATTCGTATTTTTCTTAAACACAAAAAAAAAATACATTTATTTCTGATACTAACAAGTAGGTATAACTAGCAGTGGTTTATTCATACAAAACTATCGTACATTTTCGTATATATCTTATACTAAATATTACTGATATTTAAGTACATGACTAAACTTAAAAATATATAAAATCACGTTCAGGAATTAAAAATATATCCTGTATCTTTTGTTTGCATAATATTAAAATCACAAGATCAATTCAAGTCATACTTTCGTATATTCACTAAGCACCTATCTTAATACATCTTATCTTATGTATATTTAAGAAAAGTACCTATAATAAAAAATATAACATTTTGATAAAATTAGCTGCACCAAATATCTAGCACTCGATTCATATTTATAAATTCAAATTCAAAATATTCTTTATTCAAGTTGGCTTTGGGAGCTTTTTGAATCTTATATCTTATATTTGTCATAATCTATATCATCTTATATTTGTTATTATCATTATATTGACTATGTGCAAACACGTGATGACTGACGGAATCTTTTAACAATTTAAATTCGGGACAAAACAATGCGAATATTTGCTTTAACATTCACAGAACCATTAATTTTGAGCTGTCAATAAAATCACGGGGCCCGAATAACACTAGCGCATGCTGCACATAACCAATATGTGATAATATGGTATAATACAATTATTGTTAACAACGAAATGATTTATTTTAGTCAATTCTCGATATATTACAAATAAGTAAATCATTATATCGATTACATGATCTTAATTTGGCCTACAAAACAAATTAAATTCGTAACGTATGCTCGCAGAATTTTTAAAGTTTAATTTAGCAGAGCTGTAAAGAAAATTATCGATTAATTATATCGATATATCCAAATAAAAAATATCAAGTGAAAGCTATTCGTAACCGGGCAGTTGGTTCACATGTAATTAGCCGTAAACAAAGAAAATAGTGTGTAGGATATCTGTAATTTTGATGATATTTATAAACATATAATTAAGTAATTCGATGCAACTGTTCGGTGGTAAAAAAATGTATATGAACAATTGTACTTACACACACCTGGGGCATGTTTGTAATTAAAATTAAGGATATCTTGTAATTAACTACGAATCGATACATTGATGCAATTAGTTCTGCCAAATTTTTGACGAAAAATACAACGCTTTGTCGATGTCGGTCGGATTTCATAACGAAGTCTGTTCTAACGGAATAAGTTAAGATAATGAGTATAAAATATTGATAAAAGGATAATTATTAATCAAAAATTCTCATATATTTTTAATTAGCATATTTTTGTAAGAGTATTTTTTTATAAATATGCTTATATAGTGTTTTAATTACTTATTATTCTGAGAAACATTGTAAATGGGAAAATCTCTACTGTTCCATAATTTTAGCATCTGTCCATAAAAACAAGATCAAATAATTTGCATAAAACAAATTAATTTCGGTAATTAACTTTCCCAAAAAAAAAAAAAATCAAATTATTCTAACCTGTTTTATTTTTTAAACAGAAGAATAATTAAATTACAACCTAATTTATTTTTATTACATTTTTAAAGAGCGCGTCTATTATAATAATTCAGAGATATGATTTCGCTAAATTAATTTTATCTTAATTAAAAATCGTATGATCGCGGTTCTAGCGGTAACATATTTCAATATTTTAATTGTACCGCGTCTGCACAAGGAATCGCCTTCAGTGGCCACTCGACTTATGTACCAACGCAATTACAGACGGAATTTGATTTTATCTCAATATTAAATTGCACACGTTTTCATTACGATTGCTACTATTTT
This sequence comes from Junonia litoralis, assembly GCA_018234925.1. Lineage (NCBI taxonomy): Eukaryota > Metazoa > Arthropoda > Insecta > Lepidoptera > Nymphalidae > Junonia > Junonia litoralis. The sequence continues at coordinate 5,982 of DVWF01000143.1, forward strand.
ATTTTTAGGAATAGTTTATTAGTGTTACGTAGGCGCCATGTAGGTAGGTATATAAGTACATAGTTTCAATGAAGGATATCCAATTGCCTCTATCCATTCTACAAATTTTTTGAAAGTTATTATTTTACACATTTAGCTTCATTTTCGAAAATTAGTATACTATCGTGAAGATAAGTCATTCGTATTAAATATTATATTTTAATTTTAAAGGAATTGAATAAACAATGATTATATTTTACTTAAATATTATAGTAATATGTAATTTATAGCGGAGTTACTGTTTGATGTAATCTAAAACAAGTGTATCAATTTCGAACATCCATTGATTGACGTTGATCTTCGCTCAAACGTTTGTCTTACTAATGAACACGAGGTGCAAGGACGCAGTGCCAGTCCCTAAAATTAATATATAGTATCTGTATGTCTCGATTGTGTCACACGATAACTGAGACCATTTGTTACTCGCTGTCACTCCCCTTGTTGTGTAAGGCGAAATAATGCGAAACGTTGATGCTTCTGTCGTAATGTGCTGTGGCAATGCTCAAAAATCATCTATAATAAAGAAGACTTTTGAATGTCTTCAATGATTGCCTGTGGGTATTTTGTATAGCTTTTCATTGATTTTTTTATAATACGACGGCGTATTAGAACCAAAAACAGATGTAACTGCAAAGTTCAGCAAACCAAAGCAATGTTTGATTTTAAAGGCTGGTGGATAAATTGTTGACTATTCAATCTTTAACATTTTTTAATTACTCAATAATTACTATGAATAAAGTTACTGGAAAAAAAAATTACGAATTATTTCCACCTTCATATTTTAGGACAATTTTTTTCAAACGCCTAATGCGTTCAATATATTAATAAAACATTCAATAAATTCCTCTCGTTTAAAGCGATTGGAATTGGTTGGTCTGATAGAGATTATTAGGTTTTCCTTCCGTCTTCGCGTCGCACGAAATTGATGAAATAAATTTTATGGTTTCCGGCGTTGTAATGTTTTGTGCGAGAAAGTATAAGGATTAAGAAAAAAATTGAAGACATAAATATAGTTTAAATTAACATTGATTATTGTTTAAATTAATAATTTATAATAAAATTAGGGGAAGCGGTAGTTACCGATTTGTCCCAAAACTTGACTTATTAAAAGATTGTGCATTACGCGACGTTTTCTAAACAGAAAAAAAACATTTATCATGACGACGATATACAGTAATTAGCTATTGCCTGCGGATTCGTTGTAATATTATACTGTTTAAAATTTTTTTATGAGAAATCCGTTACTAAAAATTTCTTACAATTAGAGGATGTCTATAATGTAGAAGGAACATCCTTCGAAGACTAAAGGAGTTACGGTATCAAGGATATCGTAAGACACCATATCATGATAAAATAGTAATGAATATTAAACGTTCCTATTTTTTTCTAATTGTTTATTGTAAAAATCGTTACAGTCCAAGTGTCGTTTTAAGGGTCGCCTTCCGTTCGTGGAACTATTATGGTACAGGTGGTCCCGTATGTCTCGTCCCCTTCACTTTATTTACGAAGAAAACGCCACATTATCGACTCTATTCCAAGCCCGGAATATTCCAGAACGGTACTTGTGACCTTTTATTATTTGTGCATAACAATATGTTACAAAGACGTTCGAATTTAATTTGTTTTGATAGTTGCTGGTATGTTTAGATGCATAGTTTTGTATATACGGTTAAACTTTGGTTTCCTAGGATGACGAAAAAGTATATTATGGTGTTAAAAACGCAGTGTAGAGAAAGTATACCATATTGTTTCAGAAAAAGAAAGTTCAATGACGTCATACGGAGAGTCATCGTGGGAAAACAAACCTTAACGGTAGTAATGATTTTAGAAAATAGATTCGAGTATATTTCACAACCTATTTATAATATATAATTATTATGGAGTATCTTGAGACAGTTCCATTTGAACAAATACATTTACACGTATCAACTATATTTTAACGTTTACTCTAATATAAAACAGTATAAATCTACACTAAAATATCATGTAAGGCACGAAATAACTAGATAATATAGATAATATAAATCGCAATGTTCGTTTGATTGCTTATGAACTAAAATTGTTATTAACATTAATCAGTCAATTTTACATTGCAAGAAAATATTACATTTATTATTTTTAACAATTAAATGTAAATACATGTTGAAACATATTGTCGTTTTTGCTTAATGAAGTATTATAACAGTATTATCAATTTTATTAAAAAGATTTTTCGTAGTAACAAAAAATAAGAAGTTGTTACTTGTCGGCTCACATAACAGATATCTTATTAAATGGCGATTATGATTATATATACATAGGTATGTGTATTTAAAAAACATTAATGACTAATTTTGTAAAATTTTATACCGATATAGTGGAATGTATAACATATGAATGGAATCACCACTGTGTTTAATCTAACGTTATGTCAAAGATATTGCTAAGTAACTAATTAAAAAAAAATTAATAGTGTCTAACTAATGTACAGAAGACTGATACGAAACTTTTGTTACTTCATAAGAATAATGTATAAAATATGACCATTTAAGCTTTTTATTTTAATAAAGAATACAAAAACAAAACCTCTGACAGAATAGGTAATATTTCTGCGAGAGATTCAAATAACTTCCATTTATTTATTCCACATTTTTTTCTAATTAGTTAAAAAATAAAAGACCGTCGGAATATTGATGATGGAGTCTTTTGGAAATAATGTCCGCGACGTGTCTTATATATAATATGTAAAACAATAGAGAATAAACAAAAGAGATCTTTATCATCAAGATTCGTCATCGGTTTGGTGCTCAGTCTTCACTTTACAATTTTTAGTTTTAGTGGAACCCTCGTAATAGAGCGACACTATCGAGTGCTTCTTACAGAACGCCCACCACCACCTGAAGCCGGTCAGACCTATGAACGCGAAGCTAGGGTCTCTGCTCCTTCTCAGTTTCTCAACATAAGCCAAAACTTCGGTCAAAGATTTTTTAGTTCGACGATTGTACGGCGAGACGCTCGTTTCGCAACAGAAGTCTAACACGGCTCTTTCCTCGCTACTAAGTAACCCTGCCTCGTCTAGTACAGCCATTCGCTTAGATTTTCCTAATATATTGTCGTACAACGTTCCTTTGGGTATTCCGTAGTGCGTGGCGGCCTGCGTGAACCTCATCCGCTGCGTGACGACGGCCTGTATCGCCTCCTGCAGCTGACTCTGAGTCCACGTGGGAGCTTTCAGCTTAAGCGTATGACCGTGGAATTCTGATTGACAGATAAAAGCAAGAACGCCACATATAAACAAAACTATCTTTAATCCGTACGAATAACGACACTAGTAACATTTTGTTTTTATAATATTTATTAACATAGACGAATAAAAATTAATAAATATACATAGGTAGGTAGAAAACTAAAGATCATATATATTCCGTTTCGGTTGCTGACCATTGCAAATAATAAAATAGATTTGTAATAAAATAACGATATAATTAATGCTTTTTACAATAGCGAGCGAAATTGCAGCACATGTTCACTAGATTACTACCCGGAATGGTATCATTTTAAACAATAAAGAATTGACGCGGTAAATAATGGGAGTCATAGTTTTCCTAGACAGAATGTTCTCACGCGGCTGACGGTACTTTAGTTGTTACTTGTATGTGAATAATGTTACTACATTATTCGTACGGATTATGATATTGCAATAGAATAGAAAAATATTACAAAGTGCCACGTGCATAATAAGTTACTAATCACGCAATCGGAATTATACAACTTAATAATTAATGGGCGTTTTTTTATAAGACTTAATTGTTAAATAATTATATTATTATAACGCAACGAATACACCGTACACGTGTGAAATAAGTAATTTGTATTGCTAATCTCGATTGCGAGAAGTTGAGCGTAATGAAAATAAAAAAAAATATGGTGCATAACATAATTATTAATAATTAAATATAGAATGATACCAGAACATTTAACTGACCTGCAATCGAAGATGTGGAGGCTCCGAGCCATGCGTGAGAATTCTCAAGCAATTTTGCCTGTGGACAAAAAGATGATTTGTAATGTACAGTTCAGACATTTGCTATTAATTGTAATAAGTATGTTGTTATACATTATACGAATATTCAAAAACATAAATTGAGAGTGGCACATTTAGGAATTATAAATAATATTGTAACAAAAGCGTAACACAGCCTGTATATATCCCGCTGCTGAGCATAGGCCTCTTCTCCTATTAGGGAGAAGGTATGGAGCTTAATCCACCACGCTGCTCCACTGCGGATTG
>DVWF01000144.1:0-10282 GCA_018234925.1 Junonia litoralis
AAGAAAAAAAAAAAAAAAAAAAAAATAAAAAAAATATAAATTAAACAGTGTTATCTCAAAAAAAATTATTAGATATAAACAAAAAAAAAAAATAATAAATAAAATATTTTAACAAAAAAAAAAAAAAAAAATGTTATTTTAATAACGCATATTAAAATCACGATCGCATACTCAGAAAGTCATTACTGCGAGAACAGTGCTCTTCAATATGGGTGACGGGTAAAAAAAAAAAACATTTTTTGCCGGCTCTAGCGAGGCTATATCATTTTAATCGAAACACGAGCAATAAAGAGCAAAAATTGTACACACTTTATAATAATAAACCGGTTAAATGTGAGGCCGACTTATAGTAGACTATAGTTTAGGGTTCTGCACATCTCCGTACTATCCTATCCTGTCCTATCCTATCCTATCCTATCCTATCCTATCCTATCCCATCCTACAACAGATCTGTGATGTTCTTACTCTATAGATTGAACTTTTTTCATGTCATTTGATTGTATACTACATTTTGTCGTATCTACTTGTATTTAGGTAATTATGTTAGGACCATAACTAAGAGCAGGAGTGTTGCGATTATTTTTGCATTGATTTTGTTGTTGTCTACTATAATGATTTTACATTTATGAATGCGTAGTTCAAAAAATAATATTTAATGTTGGTTAAACGATCTTGTCTTGATTATATAGTTTCATTATCTATTTTCGACTACAGAACCCTAAAAAGCAAACAAAAAGATACAAAGACGAGGAATTGATATATATATTCCAATATCCATAGCAAATGACCGAAATTAAGTCATCATTCGCTCAACACGGGGTCTATGCTATGTTAAACTTCTACGAAACGATATCATTTAAAAACACGCCGTATATTCCCTACAAAGAGATCGTTTTCATTTGTTAATCATAAAACGTCTTGAAGAAAATCGCATCGTCATCCCATCGGCAAAACCGTGACAAATCGCAATGGAGACGTCAATTTCTTAGCATTCTCCGTAAAACCAACAAGTTAAAAAAACAACAATATGAAAATAGAGTAAATAAAATACAACATTGTTGTTCGGGTATCGTCGTGACGTCTCGTGCTACTAAATGACAATGATGATCGTGTAGAAAAAATTTTAATTCAAACAGATCGACGTTCTTTAGTTTATTTTTTTCGCGTCCACCGTTGACCCGGTTTTATGAATTTTAAATTCAACTTTCCGTTCGGTCGAACTTATTGTTTACTTTTGTATAATCGGTCTGTAGAAGTTTTAGGCTTCTGCATTGCTAAAACTGTTGCGTGTTTAGAAATTCAATTTTCGATTATGTATCACAGAGACTGTGCGTCTGGTCATTGGAATTATTTCAATATATATTTTTATCGTTAGATTTTAGTCGTTCTTAATTGAATCATTGTCTAGACGTCGCTTCACGTTAACACCTATAATTGTACCATCAGACAGTTGTAATGCTATTTGGCCGTAAATATCTTACTCCACTAGGACTTGTCTTCTGTCTACAATTACACTCTATTCAAATGACATAGACCTTAAAATCAAAAGTGAGGGAGCTACACTTTCGGATTGAAGAAGTCGTGACATCGTGGGGAGCACTTCTTAGGAATCGCCCAACTAAATGCCCTTTGTATTTATCTTTTGTTGCTTAACAATTTCATTGTTTGCCTTCGTTACTGTACATTTACTTTGTTCTGTTACTTCACTTGTAACACAGTCTTCAACTTTGCTTCTTATCTTGCGTATATCTGCTTGCTGTTTCTTTTTGCTTTTATTGTTTTTTCTTTTGCTTTCGAGATTGCGTCATCAAGAATTGTTTCATTTAACTGACTCAAGCTTTCTAGCTTTTTAACTCAATTGTACAGCTCTTAGGAGTAATAATTTGCTTACTTATTTTATGGTAGTTCATTAACATAAAATTTTATTCAATATTTTTTAAAATAATATTAAAATCCAAATTAAGTAGTAGCATCATAAAACTAGATTACAATTATTATTCAAATATCATAACATAAATCTTAATGTGGTCTCATTTAATATTTATTCAACTAAATATATTCAGGTTTTTTGCTATCATTAAATTATTGTTGATTTTATTCAAAATTTTATGTGAAATCATTTTAATGATTTATGTGCATATTTAAGTTCACAAAGATTCAAAAATCTAAGTTTTTAAATTTAATATTATTTATTTTGAAGTAAGAAAAAATCTACAAGTACCTACTTATCTCAAAGAACCTACGTAACTCAAAATTATTTCCCTGTCATTATTTATGTATTAAGGTCTATGGTAGTTTCAAAAGTCACCAAGGAGAAGAACAAGAAATGAATTATGGACACATTAGCATATAAAAATCTGTGAAATATATTATTATAATCTGTGAAATCTGATTAAAAACCTCTTGTTTCGTTCAGCCATAGATTTTTTTCTTTAAACCTTTTGTTCTTTCTAAAATAGCTTGTATGTAAGTATTATTATCTAAATGAATCACTAATCCATTTAATTAATTACTTACCACGTATTATTAAATTTTACAACATTATAAAACAGTGTAATAAAGAATTTTAACGCTCGCTTTATCCTTCCTAAGCTTCAAGAATTGGATTTACAAAGGCACATGAATTAAGTCGTTAACTTTTGTGGTTTTCATGATCTGTTGGATCATTAGTTTGTTTTGTTTGGCTTAAGATACGGGCGCGCCGTTCCTTTGTTATTGTATTTTTATTTTCGTTGAATTAAAGCGGTTTTATATTTTTAACTTTTTACGTGGCTGTCTGGGGAACGGGTATATTTTCAGGGTTAGGATAAGGATGTGGTAGTTTTGTTTTTCTGTTGTAGCTTTTAATCGCCTTAATTGGTTGTGATATTTGATAAATGATCTTATAATCTGTTGATAAGCTGTTTATCAAATGTTTGTCAACCACTAGCAAAATTACAAACTAATTTAATATCAACGCAAACACGCTAGCCGCTCTCGACGCCAACCAATATGTGAACGTACGCTACGCATAATCGAAAAGCGATAACAATCATGATTAACCATTACATACCGAAAACAATTTCTGGCTTCGCGCCGAACGGGTCTATCCAGCTTTATGATTAAGACATCCGATAAAAAAACAACACAACAGATGGAGGGAGGCGGATACGGTGCCTACGGGTGCAAGGTATATAGTAATTACTGTTAGACAAACGCTCGCTCAAAAACGCCGACACTCACACACGCAAACCCACCTCATTATATGCATCCGATACACACACAATGACCGTTTATTCGCGCGGTGTTAGCCCCAGCACACACGCTGAGTTCCTAACATCATAATTACGAGGGCCACTGACGTGCGTCGAGCTGTAACGAGCTTAAACAAAATGGCGGTTTATATTATTTATACATCGAGAAGCATGTTTGATAGTTTAATACGAACCATGGATTTAATGGTGTTTTTTAAATACTTAACTCGCTGACGTGATCGTGGAAACGTAACTATCAGATTAAAACGTAAATAATTAAATCGTTTAATTAAAATTTTCTGAATTGTATGGGAATGAGGGTAAGTAGAAAAGGAAGTTTATATAATTAGGCGCATTACAATAGATGTACTATCAACATAGAATCATTCATGATTTGTGGTGCGGTGGTTATTTTGAATGATTGTTGCTTTAATGAACTTAAATTTGTTCGGTTATAGGAAAATATTTAAATAAGTCATTCGGGTGTTTTTAGTGTATACCTACATTCGAATTCTATAAACATTTAAACAAAAGTTTAGTTTGAAGCTTTATTCGCTAATTTAATAATAATTTATGAAAATAAAAAACGCGTACGTCTTTTCAACGATTAATCGATATACTAACACATTTGTAGCGTATTATGTATTTACCTATTTGCGGCCATAAAATCAAATCAAATCAAATCAACTAATCAAACCGAACAAACTTTATAGCGTTTAACGTAATATGAAAGCAAATAATGGTCGCAAAAAATATTGCATAAATCATAAACCAGTTTACCTTTAAAGTCAAATTTTATTCAGCACAAACCAATATACCTTTATATATCCCATGAAAAACATTAATTTGAAAAGAGAGCCAAGTTCTTGGTATGTAATCGGGTGCCAAGTTCTGTGTTCACTCGGGATGTCATTCAATCTCAAGATTTGACTGGGCCATTTTTACGTACCAGCTTACAATTATAACATAATTACAAGTAAGTATACCTTCTGTTTGTACTACATTTATACTATTAGTTAATTGGTAAAAAATAGTTAAGTCAAATCTTGAAACTGTATGAGTGTAATAACGAGCGAAGTTAAACTTGGTACTGCATAAATCATAAACCAGTTTACCACTTAAGCAAAATTCAGTTCAACACAAAGTAATATCATTAACAATACATCCAACATTAAATAAAACTCCTCAACCCACACGAACTCTGTTATATGATAATGTGATCTTATGAATAAAGTTCGTTTGGGCATTAGTAATTTTCTAACAGTAGCCGACTAACATTTAAATATAACTTAGTAAGTGATTAATATTTATTACTTGACTCACGGTAGCCCCGAAAGGAACTTGCGTCACCCGGAGATGTTAATTTTATGGACGAAATTATTTAAACAATTTCTCATGCTTACGAATTAAGAAGTAATAGGCGGTATTAAAATAATTGTTGCGTATACCTTCGCTTTATCACAATTATGTGATGCATCTAATCGAATGAACGGAGAAAAGAAAAATAATAGGTATTCAACAATTTTTAAGGTAACGGTAAATCAAAAATAATGTTTCTGAAAAATAAGAGATAAAAATACTACTATTAATAAATACGTACTCGTTTTGAAATATAACAACATGTAATAAGATGACAATATGTAATAAGAAACCTGCACCTTCTTGGAAACTATACAACGATCTTAAGATAAGTATAGAAAAAAATCATACGAATTAAGCATTCCTGAGACTTGTCAGGCCACCAAATTAAGTCGTGTAGAAAGAAATATAACATACAAATAGAGTTAATCAAGATTGTGGGAAGAGAAATAGCTCGGTAATTATTAAAACAAGATTATTATCGAAAACGCTATAAGTCTTGTAAGTTCAAAACAAGTTCCCCATAGATTAATAATGGACGCCAGTCATTAACGCTTCCAACGGTAATTGCTTGGCACTATTATGATGAATTGTTACATTTTTGAGGGTACGTTTCATAAACGCTTCGAGGGATTATCATCTTAAATTACCGGAGACGAGGAACTTTTTACCGTAGTTACATCATTAGGGCCATAATAATTTCTATACACTCTTCAATCTTCACTTTTGAAAGAGATTCTCTCCTAACGAGGAAGATACTTTTAGTTGTCGAGCTCAAAAATATCAAAATGTCATCCGAGAATTCGCTCCGCGTAAAAGCTAATTTGTTTAATATTAACAAAGACTCAAAAGAACTTAGTTTCATTTTATTTAAATTAGGTACTAAAATAAATAAATTCGGTCCTAATGGCCACGAGAGGGGTTCAAAACATTCGCCTTGTCTGAAGCTCTTAACGAAATTGTATTATTTTGCATTAATTTTTGACAAAGTCCTCTCTAGATAGCAAAGGTTTCTGTTCGAAATTGGCACTAGCATTTTATATCGACTGTTGAATTTAAATTAACTTGAGAGCAAGCTTTAATATTTCCCACACTAATATAATATTAAATTTTCAAAGCAAAATCTAGAATTTTAGGATTAAAAAAGGCAAAACAAACAAACTTTTTTGGACCAAACTCAACAAATTCTGCATGCGTGAGAATAATACGTCCTTGACCTTATGTTGCCGCGATAATTTAACAAAACGTGTATTTTAAATCCGTTATAAAAAAAAAGAAGAACGGACGACATACAATTTGTGCAAATTGCCAAAAAGGTATTCAAAAAATGAGCTACCAGCAGTATTAATAAAGGCAGAGCTAAATCCGTCAGCTGGACGTCATTTCACTGGGATATGAGGCGTTAACGATTTAGATCTTTCAAATTACACGCCATTAATTGAGACGTCAAGTTTGCAAAGGACGAAGCGGAAAAAAAGGAATAGGCCCGTCTCCATACTAATTTAGATATCAAGCGAACGGGACCGACAAATTGTTGGGCATTCGTTCGGTTCGTGGAATTAAGACATCGGTCGGGCGCTTTGTTCAAAGAGTATTTTTAGTTTCAATTTCAATCGGACATGGTCAGAGTTCGGACTTTGGCGGTTTTTGTTATGGAATAGTTTGGAGTTAGACCGTCGGGTTGTGACGGATTAATTCGTAACCTTTAGAGGGTAAGTGAAAGAGCTCGGATGTTTCGTTTCCATTTCTCTTCCGGAATTTTATATCCCTTTTGTGAAAATACCATTTACCTGAATGAGGTTTAGCCGCAAATAGATATATAAACTAGTAACACCGAGAAGATTCATTAAGGCTCTCAAAAAATGTGATATATTTGTATAAATTATAAAACGATATTGACGTTAAAAGCATTATAACGGCGCTCTTAATATCAGTTAGAAATGTTAATAAAGCAATAAATAAACATAAAAAAATGCTCTCTCGCACTGGTTTCGATAAATTTATTAATTGAAATACTGAAACGTATCAAGAAAAAACTGGTTCGATCCCAACATTATTTATGTTTTTGAAATGTATTCAGATGTTAATGCGGCACTTTGACAAGGGTTAATTGATGTTTATAATACAGTATTAGGAAACACATTAAATTACCTCTCTCCCTGCACACTTAAACTTAATAGACATATTAAAATAAGCAATTGTATATGTAAGGCTTTAGATATAGGTATATAGGTGTAGATTGTTTTAAATCTATATCGAAGAGAAAGATATTACATTTTCGTAGTTAATTTTTTTCTTTAATGGGGAAAGAAAATACGCTGTTCGGAACAATTTATTCCGCAAACTTTATTAATGATATTCAAATGGCCTATTATTGTGTTATTGAAATGTGAATGGCGAAATGAGAACAAGAACACCAAAAATACAAAAAAAAATCTTATATCGTTTCATCTGTCAAAAATAGAAACAATATTTAATTTATTACAACAAACTATTCGTACCATTAACGATAAATTCAAATCAAACTATGTAATATTTTCTCAATACGAAAGCCGAATAAATAATAAAATGTTAGAACGCGACAGACATTATAACTGTAGAAAAAAATCTATACATATATCACAATATAAATCGATACAAATGACACATGAAATTAGCTTTTGGTAATCGACTCACGGCTCTTTGGCGATCCGAGGCGTCATTAGTGGAACATTTGATATTTAATGGTGATTTTATGAAAATGCCCTAACAAATATAAAAGATTTATGTCTTAATAAGCTTTCCTAATAAATATTTGTAATAAATATATTGGAATTATTATATACAATCGATGAATAACAAATAATTCAAACAACGATGATTTCTTAATACTGATACAGGATTTTAAAAATCAAGCAACAATCTGTTCATCTGTTATAAGTTTATAAGAATATATATCCAAGTTATTTGCTGCTTTTATTCTATGGAAATATTTCAATATTTCGGTAAGACGTAAGCTACTTTGAAATATAAAAAAAAACTCTCTTACACAAATCAAAATCTAGGCATAACAAAACAAACTTTGAAGCCAATTCTCTAGTACTATTTTATAGGAATCTATATTCATAGCAATTTGTCTTATAAAATATGTCTACGGATACGGGTCTATACATTTTATTATAACAACAAGGAGAATATGTTAATATAAAAGGTTATATAGAATTTATTTCGGCCAAGAAAAGTATAAGATACAATTTTCTACATCAGTAGGTTTCGTTAAAAGTCTTATGACCAAAGAGAATTGGGACGCAACCCGGTGATTTACATATTATTCCATACATAAACTGACCCGTTTTTGTATTAAAATAAATGACACATGCATATAATGAAAAAGTAAAATACTGTTACGTAATGTCCCACAAAATATTCGATTCGGATATATGTACCCTTATTTTGAGCTGTGATTTTAATTTCATTGGGTGAACGTGTCGCCGCATGAATTTCGGTAATCCTGGGTCATTTTTTTCGGTCTTTAATTCGCTCGAGTTTCATTTCTAATAATTTCTTTGTGTGGGATGTAATAGCGTTTGGGGCAATCGCTTTTGTAAGAATTGTTTTTGGTGAGTTAAATTTTTGTTCATACTGCTAAGATTGAGCAGATTTTCTAGAGGAATTTGTCCCAAGTTGGATTAGATACTAGATTTTACTATTATTTTAATAGTTATTAATTTCAAGGCAAACAAAGTCACGAGTTTGAGCTTGTAGTACTGTAAGTGCAGCTTCAATCATTAGACATTAATGAATGAAGATCAAATCTAATACAACAAGACGTTAATGCCCAGTCAGAACTTATGATCTGACAGCATTAATAACAATTATTCATAAGATCCGTTAATTCAGGTGTGACAGGGATTATATCGAGATGATTACATTTTCCATTACATTTAATATCATACCCATTAATAAGTAACGGTAGCTTGTCTATGGTATTGTATTGAATTCTTGTAGAATCTGATTGTAAGCTTTTTTCTGATACGATAAACAAGAACTTGTGTACCTAACGTTTTTTACCGTGGGAGAGCCATGCATTTGCACGAATAGGCCGGCTCGACCAGAGTGATACCACGGCCTCACATAAAACCGGCGTAAAATGATGCTTGCGTCGTGAGTGAGGGTACCGGAGGCCCAATTCCCCACCCCTTCCCCATTAATTTCCCATCTATTCCCCCTCCATTCCCCTAAAAGGCCGGCAACGCATTTTGTGGCTCCTTTGGTGTTGCAAATGTCCATGGGCGGCAGGATTCACTTTCCATCTGGTGATCTGTCAGCTCGTTTGCCGTCCTATCCCATAAAAAAAACCTACGTGCAGATTTTTGAATGTGCAGACTCAATAGATCTAAAGATTTTATGATGAAATCGTGTGTTCTATACTCGATAAGTATGTAGTTTTATAAAATAAGAGTTTGTTTATGCGACTTAGGTCACGTATACGCATGGGAATTTTATTTTCAACCCTGAGAAATCTTCAATCTTCTAAGATAAAAAGTGGTCTGCATTAGTTAGGATATAAGTTATCACCATTACAAGTTACCAGTTAAATTACACAAACAAACGTTTCTCGTATTTCTGGTTTCTTTATCGTTAGTAAATTCTACACGATTTATTCTTGCAATAAATAGATCACGTTCATACACGACCTCATTACTGTTTCATTTTATCTGATGATATTGAAGATTTTACTGATCGACTTATTTAAAATAAATTTAAATATATTTAACGTTATACATTTAACATATCAACCGGAATCATAAGTAAGTCCTGAGACAGAGACACGAAATGAATACCACGTTAAAAACAAGATCCTTAATCCTATAATAGCTAACATAAATAAAGCTTTAGTTACATTTTACAGCATACTTGGTGACTTGTAAAATATTGTTATCGATAATAAAAGTACAATAAGACTCCGCGACGACTTTATACACGAATCGCATCACGTCCTGAGAAATCTGAGAACAGCATGTAAAGAAATCTCGGTGGAAATAAAACAAGAAAACGTTTATGAATAAATTATGGCAATGTAAAGTATGATAAACGATGTAAGGATTGTAATGGAACAGCTTGTGGTGTACAATTAATAACGCAAGTTTCTGTTGACTCAATTAAAACAAATGCTTATCATAGGGTAAGAAGGTCGATAGTTCTGTTTTTTAGAATGAATTAAAATCATCAGGTGGTTCGTTGTACGCCTCACATCAAGCTCAGCGGGTGGCTCAAACAAGTAAACTAGTATCTTGCGGACTAACGTTATAATCAGAATGTGTTCGACCACGTTAACAAGATACTTAGCAAACCCGAACTGGGGCATAAGAGCTATGTAAGCATGACTATCCTGCGACCCAGTTGAGAATCAGAGGTGTTCAGTTAGGCTGGGCGTCAAGAGTTAATACCAACGCACGATGATTATTCACGATTCGAACGATTATGATGTTAAGAAAAATAATTAAAAGTATGACGTTTTGGGAGCAAAGTTCAAAGAATCTTTAGAAGGTACTATTAAGTTATTAAATAGAACTTACGTTCGCGATTGTAGTGTTAAAATAAACACTTCATTATTTTTAGTGATTGATGTTCTGGAAGGGTTTAATAAATGATTATAAAGATTCTGTAACGCGCTTTTATCATATAATTTTTTTTCTCATTGTAAGCCT
>DVWF01000145.1:0-10277 GCA_018234925.1 Junonia litoralis
CTTTATTTTTAAAATTTTTGAATTTCTTAAAATAGATGTTGAGTTATGGGGTAAATAAGTACATAAATAATAATTATAATCTTATAAAATAAAAATATGTTCTCGAGACCCTAATATATATAATTTAGAAATCAATACAATTAATAGTGTGTCCTAAAATTATACATTCTATAAACTGTATGACTAGCTTCATGTCACTATTGACTACTATTAATACGAAACTGCATAAGCGGGCTAACGTCAAAACGGTCATCATAGCTTGCCGCTACTATAGGTACATGAGTTTCTTCTAGACATGTTTCTTCACAGTCTATTATAATAATCAATATACTCGTAATCATACCATAATAATCTTGTAAACCAATCGTATTCTGTTTGCATTCGGAACTCTGGATGAAATCCTCGGGACAGCTAGTGTCATAATTCAAGTTTGATTCAGCTCGAATTAAGTCTTTTACATCTTAATATGTTTACCTACATATGCTAATATACAGTGCTATATCGGATCCGATGGTATATCGGATCGTGGAAATAACTACGACTTTCTAGTGGTGGGCAAAATTGGTTAAGGTGAAGAACAAATTCTTTGGAATTTCCTAGGCCCAATTTAAACTGATTTTTTATAGGATTAGATTTACATATTTACTGTAGATGGCTATTCCTAGCTATGATCGTAATCTAAGCCACCTTGGCCTAAAATAACATTCAACATAACTTAGCCATAACATAGCCATTCAACTTTACTTGCAGTGGACAAAAGTGATGAGAGTGCGACCGGCTTGCGTCTGTTATGGTTGCATGTTAGCGCGGTGTGGCTCAAGTTATTCCTGGTGTGGATTCGTTCGTGGCGGATCTTGCTAATACAAGTCTTAGTGCCAATCGTACTAATAAACATCAGTTTGGCCATTTTGTACTATTTATCATCATTGGAGGCAACGGTGATTTCAAGACCATTAACTCTTGCGGAGGGGTATGTAGAATCATTTATTGTAGTTAATTAATGAAACAAATGAAGTCGTTTCCTTTTCTCCCTTGTAAATATACAATTGCTAGGCATGATTTCTTTTATTATTAAGTAAGTACATTATAATCCACTTCTGTCTACTGCGAATTAGCTAATTATTATACCGTCATGATACATCATGTTTTTTTTTACCGACGAACACAATAAACATTGTTTAGTCCGCGACAATAATTTGATAGTCATGTTTAAATTAATATTTATCTAAATATAAATTATTCACAGTTGCTTAAAATTGTTGCAATGCTTTCGGGACTTTTTTTTCTGTTTCGTGTAATTAACTAGCTTATACCGGCAGTTTCGTTTGCAACAAGTTTTATTCTCTACGCAAACGTCAAACCCACGAGTCACCTTTTATCCTGTCTACGTCATAATAACGGCGTGTTAAATTTTAACTCAATTCTTACAATTCTTGAGCAGAGCTTGGATTAGCCAGTCGTACAAACAGATAACGCACAATAGCAGGAAAACTACACAGTACAGTAAAAAAGTAAAAAACATATCAACAATATAGTATCCGCTGTTTTATAAAATAATTAAACACCAAAACAAGATAACATAAAAGGAAGAGATAAGTAATGATAACACTGGACAACAAAATTGCAACTTTTGTCTGATGTTTGACTTTTATCACATGATGTTTACTAATTTGCCGTCACTGATTCCATATATGTCCTTATTTTTCCTGTAACAGCTCTCGTTTAAAAGTTATAGCTATAAGTAAAAAAAACGCTATTTCTCAGTGTTAACTTGCTGATATTAATAAACATACTAAATTTTCTTAATAAAATTTGCTATGGAATCATTAAAAAAAGATGTTTAAATGATCTGAATAATTTTTGTTTCATTTGCAAGGATTGTATGTTGAGAAATACCATTTAAATATGACAGCGTTCATTAAATACGCTTACAAAAATGACTTTGGTCATCCGCTAGAAATAAAATACAAGCATTGGTTTTAGTTAAAGGTATGCAAAACATTAATTGAGTTTCTACGTATGTGGACAAATGAGAAAAATAATAGATTTATGTAAAAAAACCGCCATAATTAGGAATGAAGCCGTGAACCATCACAACGACTGTTCCTTGGTTTGGTGAACATAACGGCATTAAGAGAAAAATCGGGGGGTATTAGAATATTCTGCATGCATACGATTGTCATTTAGAGGTATTTTGTGCCCTAAGATATCACTTGGACCTGAAGATGGCAACTTAAAGAAGGAAATTAGGCAATTTGAGTTGAAAATTGACAGTTGTTACAGTGTCTTAGAAAGTCACCTGAAAATGCAAAAACTATTCAACTAAGATGATTTAAACAATATCAGAAGCCTTACCGATACTCTGAAACTGTCAAAGTCTGAGAAAAAGAGATAGAATGATTTTTTTTGCCTCTGAATTTTTTTTCGAAATAAAATTTTTTGAGTATTGTCAAGACGTAAACCATTAATGGGTCACTTCCAACGGATTGGGTATAACAAAGGCATCAAGATATAATTTCCTCACAACCTTTAAGACCATTTTCCTGCCAATTTTAAATATCTACGCCAAGAACAATAGGAGTTATTCCACATATAACTTTGCTAGGATGAACAGCACTTTCAAGGCTACTGAATCGATTCCACCATGCCTGATTTATTGTTGAAGTATTCAAAACAACTCTCCGTCTTCAGCTTCAGCAAGAAAATCAAATAAAATATTTTATTTCAACTTAAAAACTATATAAAATAGAAAGATATCGAAATATAGAGCGTTTTAATATGAAAAAACCAATGTGTCATAACTTTTTAACTAGAGCTGATAGAAAAATTTCAGTTGCAGATTTGAAATCGTCATGAAAAATTAGACTAATATCATGTATCATAACCTAATCATCCAAAATGCTGTTGACCAGTGTAATCTTTAATTTTTGGATTTATTTATTAACAAAGAAATATATTTTGCTGAAACAGCAATTAATCAAAACCAAGCTAAGTGTCACTTTACCTTAAAACACAATGCCTATTTAGTATTTAAATTGGAAACCACGCTAAAGTTATGATTAATGTCGGAACTCAACTCAAAACATTTTATCTAAGGCGTCGTTAAATCCAGGAATCATTTAATCTCTGGATATGCTGCATATTAGCTCTATTTTAAAACTCTATTTTTGTTTAAATTAATTTAGAATTTCTAGTTTTACTATCAACTCCACAACATTTAAAGTCCACAACAAATAGTTAATTTGACTTATTCAATGTTATATCCCAAATATAGGAGTAGGAATTTTAGGCATCAGATATAACAACTGAGACCGACAAATTCCGTGTCTCACATTTACTTAAGATTTCCGTGTCTTTCGAGGCAACGTAGAGAAACTTACAATAACAAACATTTAGGCCTACAATCACTCAGACGAATCCAAATGCCTGTCAAGACAAACACAAGTAGGGATTGGACCACCTACGCTTTTTAAAGGTTACCACATTACCTCTGTCAAATAATCGTACTCCTATCTTATCCAACAATGAATTAGGACAAAATAGAACCTTAAGCAAGGTAAATTACTCAGACCACTCTGTTCGATCTTAATGCGAGTTCTTGAGATGTCAAAGTTCCGTAACATCTAAAGAAGTTTTATACGTCAAAGATCGTTAGCTTATCCTATGATCTATGTCGAAGTACCTCGAGACAATTTAAGGAACGCGCCTATGTGTTTGTGACGAGGGGAGTCAAAATAAGCTGAAAAAAAGAACAGTTTTTCGGGACGAAAGTATTCGATTTATGATATTTACGTCCGAAGTAGGAAGTTATGTAAGATCTTTTAGTTATTTTTTGCTTTATGTACGTATTTATTACACTTAATCGTTTTGACGGGAATGCTGTATGAATGTTCGTTGAAGTGTATCTCATACTATGTGTGTGATACCAATATACATATGACACACATAATATGGTACATAATTACTAGTATAAATAATACCATATTATCAAGCATAAAATGCAACAAAACCTTCTCACTAATTGGTTTTTTTGCATCTTCAAGAATTTACAAAAGCATTGTTTCATTAATACGAGAAATAAATTTAAAATCCTCGATTCACAAATTTTGATCAAATGATGAAATATATAAAAAATAATGACAATAAATTCATGCTAACGTGTATTAACATAAATATTTTAAACAAATTACCCTTTAATGATACGAAATATAAATGTGTTTTTACTAAAGGGATATGAATAATTTCGTTGACCCAAATCGGTAACTAGGTGAGTGACTGGCCGTAATATAAGTCATTAATCACACTTTTACCCGTTCGTCTACGGAATCCGTAAAAAACATTTAGGTACAGATGTCACTTGTAATTTCAGTTTAGATACTATAAATAAGCATTTGTTTTATATTTAATTTCTACCTACTTTGAAAAAGGGAAGAGACTCTCTTTTGAAAATTTTTGCTATAAATGTTAATTTATGAACAAATTCAAAGAAGTCTTTGAAGGACTTACTATAAGATTGTTCCCATAATTTTTTTAACAAAGTTTGTTAAAATATTAGAACGCGGGCCGTTACATTATGGATGAAAAATGGTAGCAGTTACAAACATTTTTTGGTTTACGGTACGGGAAGGCTGGATCAATTTGGAAGAATGGAACCAAAAAATTATAATAATATTTAATATTTAAAAATACATATGGATGTGGTAGCGTTGTAACTGAACAGGACATGTCCGGTCCTACGGTCAGGTTAGTAACATACAGCTTAAAATAAATGTTTAAGTAAACGCATGCATACTTGAAACGATTTTATACTTACTAGAATTTATATAGAAGTACTCATACAAAAAGGCTGACACGATCGGCTTGTTAATAGTCCGTAAAGTAAACTCGGACTATTTTATTTCGTGACTTCGTTTACTTAGGGTTACTCAATGACATAATCTTTGGGCCTAGAAACAGCTGTTTATGACAGTGAGAAATTACGTTTGCTTGAACTAACTCATAGTATATTTTGGTGTCAGTTCTGTCAATGAGTGTCCGAATGCTGTCTATCACAATATTGTTGAAAAGTGTTCCATGGGATAACTGTCAAATGTATTCCGACAGTTAAAATAAAATTAGTAACATAAAGAAGCCGTTTTTGAAAATTATATGTCTTGACGCTAGTCGGGTATTTTTTTCTGTTTTAGTCAATGACACTGATACTAGAGAAGGAGATTGAGACATCGATGATTGTCTACGTATTAAAATTAATTGTATTTAACGGATTTTAACTGTCGATTTTAATTCAATTAGAATATTTCTTCACGTAGAAGAAATCAGTTTTCTCGTAAATATAAAGTTGAAGGATGCTAAAATAAACTTGGTATTATCGAAGTCACAGGGTAGTGAGGGTACAATAACGGTCATTTATTATTTTAATATTTATATTATAGGTATGTAAATGGCTTTTTCTGGGATTCTTGTATTTAATATAGTAAATACTCTACACATGATAGGTCTTATATTTCGGACTATTCAATAGTAACTGATCCTTTCCTCGTAAATAGGTACTAAATCAGTATTTTCCAAGAACTTTTCCTTAATGAAAAATCAGTAGTAATCACTTTAGTAAGGAAACATTCCTCAGAAACCTATTTTTTAGGATTATCGCATTTTTCTGTTTATCAATTTATATTAATACGAAAAATGAACCTTTTTCCCTTTTCTGACAAGAAGGTTTGGAGTTTAAGCTTCTAGAAACTTTAAGGTTTCAATCTTCATTAGTTTAATCAATTTAATAAATTATAACTGAAATTTATTATTGATACGCGAATCATTTTCGGTCTAGTTATATAATTTGTTGGATTTTTCAGTGGACTATTAAGATATTGGAAGTCTGCTTTTATATGTATGCATTTTACTGATAGATACAGGATAATGTTATTATAATAATCCTTCTTTAAAGTCATTTAAGGTGTCTATTATATTATAATAACTAATAAAAATAAACTAAGTAACCTCACTCACGCGGCGAAATACGACGCAAGCGTCATTTTACGCCGGTTTTTTGTGAGGCCGTGGTATTGTGGTGGACCCTAACGCTTATTCGCTGTCAATATTTATGTATATCATTTAATGTGATCAATGAAACCGACGATAAGTAGCAACAATGAGAGACAGAAGATACACAATACAGGAGACACGGGAGAGGCGATGACTTTGTCCGTATACATCGCATGAAGTACAATAGGTACTAAAATCGGGGTGATGTTGAAAATTTGTAGTTTCTGTAATATGAAAGGTTGTAATCATCATTTAATTAAAAAGAAATCCGAATCCGAAAATCGTCAGAATATTTTTCTAGATTTATTTGAAGAAATTGGTTAATAGTTGATGAGCAATTAAAACTTACTTGGATAAATCTAAAGACGAAGTTACGTCAGACAACGCAATTATAAAAAAAGTAAAATTATCAATAGCTTATTTATAAGGTGGATTTAGGTAGACTAATTACTTTCAATTTTACTATTTTTAATAACTGTTTTACTTAGATTTTTAATTTAGTTTCGAATAAACGATAAAAGTTTTAACTTCAAACAAGCTTATAGACGATGAAAAATGACGAAATGTTTTTGTATTAATTAATTAGTATGAGTTTTATTCAATCAAATCATTCTTTATAGAAAAATTGATCAAAAGCGGTAACGTCACAAACAAACAGACAGATACTTTCGCATAAATATTAGTATAAAAGTTGTCTGTCGGAGTTATTTCATTTCTTGTTCGAGTACACAAACGATTCTCAGTTTTGATCTAACAGAATACTTCCAAAGATCTTCGTAATTAATAATGAAATAAATTCCCGTGTAAACATAATCAAAGTTTCTTGTTGTATTTCTGACGGGTTTTAATAATTCGAAACATTTTCGTCCTCGAATTACGAATTATGATGGCATGTTTTGAGTAAAGTTTTCCTGGTTCAAAATTTCTATATATTCCAGAAAATACGTTGTTGCCAGTAAAAAGCGCTCTCCCATGAGACTCTTGATCATCATGGATACCGTTTGTGGGAAAAAAAACAAAATTGACGTCTCTAAGACTTTAAAATTGTATACGCAGCGAAAACATTTTTTTTTTTTCTAAATTAAAAGTCTATTTTTGTGGATAACGTTACAAAGTGTAACGTAATAAACATAACAACAAAACGTTATGATAATGACACCATATCCGGTTTGTTAGGGAAAAAAACAAAAGTTGTTAAAATGACTCGGTCAAAGTCGTTGGAGTATGAAAACGTAACTATGGAAATTTTATGCATCTTTTATTTTTCCATACATTTTCCTTTCCATAAAACCTCGAGGAAAGTGACAGATTCTATCGCAGAAAACTTTCCTAGCAAAGGCCTGTTTGATGTATTGAATAAATCTATCAATTTCTCTGAAGACAACATTTTAGTGGAAAATATACTAAAAAAGATTTTCTAAATTTCAAGTAATACAGTCAAAGTATTTGAAGCATGAAGTTGATAGATACAATTTGTTGCCTGGTAGCATTCCGGAATTATGGTTCCTCACGAGTCTGGGCGCCTGCCAAAAACGGACACATCGCCCTTTGACTCGATGCAGGTGAAACAAGATTCAATTTTTAAGCAAAATAAACGCTGACTCCTCCATACATATTCAAAGTTTAATATCAGAATGCAAAATGTTGCATAAAATATATGGGTATAATGAAGCGAAAAGTTTCCTTCACGCTAGCGTTTTGGTCGAACTAAACACTTAAGCCGATTGGGTTTAGAGATAAGTTTTCCATTCTTAGCAAATATGAGCGTTTCTCTTTGAAAACTTAGCAGGAATAAGCAAAAAAACTTTCGTCATCCTTGGCAGAAATTCCAAAATAAAATTCTATTTCATATTGTCATTATTTTTGACAATTTTATTTTAACTCTTACTCTTCCTTTGTTCATATCATTTTTGCAATTTTTTATAGGATAGGGGGCAAACGAGCTCACCGATTACCTAATGGAAAGTAAATGCTACCGCCCTTGGACATTTGCAGCCAGAGGTGCCACAAAACGCGTTGCCGGCCTATTAGGTGGCATGGAGAGGGAATGGATTAGAAATTGACGGGGAAGGGGTGGGAAATTGGGCCTCCTGTAACCTAACCCACGCGGCGAAATACGACGCAAGCATCATTTTAATCCCGTTTTCTGAAAGGCCATGGTCGAGCTGGCCCATTCGTACAAATGCATGGCTCTCACACGAAAATTTTAAAAATAAAATTTAAATGGTTATCATAAACGATCAATGTCTAAAACACGTGATTGGTGCTTATAGTATTTTGAATTATAAGAAAGGCTCCAATTAAGAAAGGAGTTATTAAAAAAAGTTGATTAATGCGGTAAAGTGCTCGAATGGTTACCTAAATATATACAAAACACAGGTGATCTACCACCTCGTATGCCAATAAAAATTTTGGCTTATGATCAAATATAAAATACTGAGTAATTTGCACTATCGTTGGAGTTACTAAAGTAATTGAGGAAGATATCGTCTAAAGTCCTAACACGTTCAAGCTTGTCGCACGATATAGAAAACAGTGTAACTTTATTAACAAATTACGTCACTTTTCGATCTACCCCCGAGGTCAAGGTCAATTCGTGGTTACGTACTCCAATTTTAGTTGGGATTAAGTGATGTGGTTACCTAAGTTATCTAATAAGCTTATGTTTACTTACAAACTAAGAGTATCAAACTGACAGCGAGATTATAATCGACCTTTTCAGTTTTAATCCGATTTTTTTCAGATAGTAAAAGATTACTTACAAATAATAACAGTATAATTAATTACTTCCTTGAACTTTACTTCCTTAAAGAATATTGGCATGAATTACTTATTTTTGATTGCTTAATTCATATACTTAGCGTTTTAAGTCTCAAAACGAATAAAAGTTACAATCTTAGCTCGATAAGCATAACTAGAAAGAATGTTGGGATTAATGATTTTTTTTATGGACTGGGATAGGGATTATCCTATACGCAAGCCACATGTTGCTTTAAAAAAGCACATGTCCAATTAAAAGAATTAATTGAACTTTCTTTAGGCGTACGAGCAGTTTACGAATCTGTTAGTTTGGCTTTATTTTAAAGGTCCTGATGAAAATTTTGTCAGCCCTATTTCGTTATAATAACATAATATCTGTTTATAGTATTAAAAATCCTTTCTTTTAAAAAACATTAAAAATGTGAACATACCCTATGTTTTGTTAACCTTTATATGAGTTAAAATAGCACATATTTTGTTAAGGGGTTTATTTAAATACGAGTAATGGTTTTAACGTTGCTTATATGTTGATATTTTTAAAAATTGACCTTTAAATGTATCAGTCACTATTCTGATATTTTCATTCTGAAAAATTTGTACGCTACCGTCAATATCGTAACGTATCTTTTAGGTATATCTTTGATATAAACCTCATAAGTGTTTCCTTCGAGTATTTTATACTAAAGTTATAATGTCCTGGAAACAAGATTAAGAGACAATAAAGAAAAAATCAATTGAAATTCTTCTAAATGTTAATGTAGGTTACTTTCTGATGACGACAAGTCTAACCATACATATTAAAATCTATTAAGTTGTTCACGCAATATTGCTTAAAAACCCCGTAGACTTTACAATTTAACCCTTCCTGAAAACTAAAATTATACCGCCAACGTAGCAAAAATGAATGTAAAGGTGTTAGAAATAGCTTGTCTCGCTATATTAGCTACGGAGTACTTGCTGGGGTCGTAAGGACCCTCACCGCTAATTAAGCGTTGAGTCGGCGACTTGTAAACACAATATTGTCGCCAGGACTCATGACGAGATGTCAACATGCCTTTATATTGCGGAGTGACACGAGGTCGGTGACCTCTGGCCTCGTGGCTAAGTAAAATGATACAGTTATTATTCAGTGACAGAATTTGTTTTTATACTTCATTGGGATAAAGGAGAGCCTTCTGTTATGGAAAGTGATACTTTGTGTAAAAATATTTTTTAGAGGTGAGAGTTTATGTGAAATGAAAATTACCATGTTATAGATAAATACCCTTGCTTAAAAGGACTGTATGTATGTATATATATACAGTACCATTTTAGTGATTATAAGTAATAATATAATAATAATAAGCAATCATAGGCTAGTTAAAAACACAGCAGAGGCCGCGGACGTGCTGCGAAAGCGATCTCGTAGCCTCTCCGTTTTTCCGTGCTGTGGCGGCCATCGCAGGGGGTTTTAGTAAGTGCAATCTCACATAACC
>DVWF01000146.1:0-10277 GCA_018234925.1 Junonia litoralis
GATCTGATCATTGGATTTATGTGTCTCACGTTACATTCATTGGTTGCGCCGCGGCTCGGGTTACGAAAAGCACTCGCCGGCGCCACGGGAATACCAATCGGGCTGAATTGGGCGGCTTACAAAGGTCGAAGGCAAAATAATTTATAAAAAATTGCGAAACCTCTACATAAAAAGAGTTGGCACATTGGACGTGCTTACGGCACTACGTTCTCTCTTTTGAAGGTTATACGGCAGAGTTGTGCGTGTATGTACCGTTAAAATAAAACTGTCATAATTTGGAAGACCTAGTTTATTAAAACTATGTAACTGTATCTAGAAGTTGATCAGTTACAGTCCCACTTGTTTGTTAGTGCGAAACTTGAAATGGAGTCGTCCGTAAATTTCGGATGAAATATTTTGGTATCTTAGGTTTTAAATGTTATAAATTAAAGTACTTGAATGTTGTTTAACTGTAAATAAAATGATTCATGTTAAATTTTCATTGATAGTACATGAAAAGTGATCGATGAACAAGTTCTACGCGACGTAGTCGCATCGTCTACGCATCGGAGTTGGGGCGCAAGAGCGTGCGGGCGCGGCGAGCGTAGTACGCAGGTCCGGCACGCGGCGGCGCGGGCGCTGCTCGGGGTCGAGTGTCGTATTTCTAGAGCATTGAACCTCTGCAACCTTGTGCGTTGAGCCCGGCCGCTCTCCGTGTGCTGACGCAACCGCTTCAGCCCCTTCTCCTCTCCGACCAATCATATAATTGCTCCTTTAGGGCAGATCTATTCTTAAACGGCCACAATGATTTCGATA
Organism: Junonia litoralis; assembly: GCA_018234925.1. Classification (NCBI taxonomy): domain Eukaryota; kingdom Metazoa; phylum Arthropoda; class Insecta; order Lepidoptera; family Nymphalidae; genus Junonia; species Junonia litoralis. Next base: position 796 of record DVWF01000146.1, read on the forward strand.
CGAACGCTAATCGATTCATGAAAGGTTGAAATTAATAGTAGACGATACGGTTACGCAATATACAATGTAGGCACGTTTTTATATGGATAAATTTCCATTGTCAAAATAAAAATTTGAATTACCTTCGTTACATTATCTACTAATATCGATGAAACTAAATTTTAATTTGCTTCGCTTTTCGGACTATATTTTTTTGGTTATTAGTTTCAATTTATGAGTTCTGTATTACATCGATTGTAATGTACAAACGGCTTAAGAGCTGTGGAAGTGTTAACAAGGCGGTCGGTCCGCGTCCGCAAATAGTCCGCGAGAAGTGCGAAACAGTGGCGGGGCTACAATTGGCGCCTGCCCGAGAGCGTTGCGAGGTGACGCTTACGTAAAGCGCTGACATAACCGAGTCGACGACCGCTCTTGCGCAACTATCGTCAAACCCGCAACCCCACGCACCGCACCTTCTCATCTCCAGCCCCACCACTGACGAAAATTACCTAATTGTACCAAAAATGCAGCTAAAGGACACTAGTTAAGCGCTCAAGTTACGAAACCGGCAATCTTTGGAGCAACAACCTCCGCTAAGGACAAACATAGCTAAAACATTTAGCGTGCATTTAACTCGACCAACATTTCGTATGTAAAGTCACTTCGAGTTTATCGCTGTGCTTATTTCACAGAAACCACCTTTAAGATACAACACTTATATGACAATGTTACGATGATATTTTTGAAGGAATTTTGAAATTACCGTTTCTGATAACAAAACATTTCATATCATAAATCGTGATGGTATATCCTGAGTGAGCTGCCGGAATCGCAAATCGGTCCCCGCTCGTACGGAATTGTGAGTGCATACGCGAGTGACGTATAGGTATGGTACAGTTATCCTTAGTGAACGAAAGTGAAAACTAAATGTGGGCTTGGTCATCGACCCGAGCGGGTCATCGACCGCACTGAACTGCAAAGGCCGTTTGTGAGTGCGGAGGCCGTGTACGCGACATTTAGCTCCGTGCTGCTGGACGCACCCGCCTAGCCCATTCAGCCCGCGTCTGCGCCCGCGCCGGTATTGCACACAAGCCATAAACTAATTTTATTATCAAAATTTATTATTAACAGCGAAATTTATATTGACCTTCATACAGAAGTATTCTAACATCCAAATACATCGAAAGAAATTACGACGACACAAAAAATCCGCTTCACACGCAGGTGTCGCTTTAAGTCGTAATTGACTTCTTTTATCTTCGTAAAATATTTAAATTTAAGAATGTGTTGCTTTAAAAATGCGGTTACGTATATTTTAATGCTTAAATTACTAATGCCTTACATCGAGACGAAATCTAAAAAAAGCAATACTTTTAATTTCTTTATAACAAAAAGTACCTAATAAGTTTTTGATTGTTTATGTACGTATGTAGTTTTATTAAGACGACTTTTATTTTCTTCATTGATTATCTTGAATATGTAGTTTACACTGTGTTTGATTGTTTATGTTATTTAATTTTGATTTAATTATAATAAACAGGGTGAATACCGAATATAATACAATTAATAAAACGAGTGAGTCGTAGAAAAAGTAAGTTAAACCTTTTATGACATAATCAATTTATTGAACAATATGCTCTTAGCTTTTTAATACAGAAATTGGTTAACGAGAAAGGAGAAATGTTAATACTTTCTCGTGGAAGTGTACAACTTTCTTCGGCAGAACTGCGTATTAACACACAGATTTACTGATTTGGCGGATTACCGTTGTGAAATCTGGTGAAGAAAAATAATAATAGAAAATGTCGTATTCGCAAACAACAGTGAAAACTTAATTGGAATAAGTTATTTTTGTATGTTGTTTGTAAAAATAAAATAGATAATTAAATGTTCTTCTCGTTGAAATTATTTTTACTCTCATTTAATTTAGCAAGAATTAATTTGTTCCAAATTAATTACCAGATGTACATCATGTACAAGAATTAATAATAATCGACAGATAATAATTACTGCATATTAACTTCTAATAGGTTTATAAGTAATAAAACGTGTAATTGATTACTTATTTCTATGTAAAAAAGTCATAAGTATTTGCGCGGTAAGAATAAGTATTCGTTATAGAATTAGTTATGTAAAGAGTATTTTGACTTAATAAATAATTTTAAGCCGAGTTCATCGGATTACATTGGAATTGATTAATAGTTGTGCAACTGTACCTTTATGAATTTGTAAACCTATTCGTAATAGTCATTTTTTTCTAAAATATTTTTAAGTGTTTTATTTATATTTAACGCAATGGGAACTCTTTAAATTGTCAATTGGTATACAGAAGAGCAAAAGGTTTATTATTAAATTAAAAATTCTAGTCCGTCACAATGTTATGATGTCGGTATAATTGTGATCGATAAATATAATTAATTAATCTTTTTCTGCACAAGGAATCGGATGCTGAGTTCGGAAGACTCGTTTTTGGAAAAGCCATAATTTTCGTTAAGCATCCTTGGGGTCTTATCGTTATAAATTTGACGCCGGCTTTTGATCGCAGTTTTATTTTATAGAATATATTTCATGGACAGCTGAAATATGTACCTAAACGGTACAAAATTTTAGTTTCCGCATACAAAATTCGATCTCTATCTTATATTATATTCGTGTAGAGAAACATGGGTTGTATGTATGCCAGAATAATATTGTTAACCGAATATCTATAAGTCCAGTTAACAATTATTTAAAATGCAAAATCATTAAATTTCAGGCAGAGAAATACTCACATTCGAGATGGTACATAAATTATTTAATTACAAAATATTTTAATACAAAAACTATGTAGTGTTAGCGGAACTATTTGGAATACATGATTGGGTGGTTGCCTAGTGACGGTTGTTGATGGCAAGACAGGGGACATGGCGATATTGGGATATAATATTGTATAGAGGACTGGAATAGAGACATGTATTATTAACTGTGGTTGTATTATTATTCCCTCCTGAACTGCCTCTAATAGTAGATACGAGTTTCTGATTCTGATAACTGCTATCGATATGAAAATTTACTCGTAGTCGTAGTGTGTTGCGCAAAGTAGCTGTCAATGCAGAATTTTTCATGGGAATGTTATTTGAATATTTAATCGCACGTAAGTAAGGTGATATGAGTTTCATTTAATAATAGATAAAGTTACTGTTATAGTTGTATCTGGCTAGCTTATTAAATAATACTACTTAGTTATTTTTTATTTCTTAGATGTTAAGATTTATAAATCTTTGGTGAACTTTTTTTAAATTTATTTAAGATCTCAATATCTGACAAGCTTTTAATATTTCCTTGTGACTAATTTTTATATTTTGGAAAAATTTTACACACTCCAACTGGTAAAAATGTTATACATCATGGAACATTTTTTTATTCTATCTACTAATCTTTGAAATCCAATAGATGTTATTCCCATTCATTTTCCATATTCACAATCCCAACAGTTGTGGACTCCCCTGCGATTATTATCGGAAGGAAATATTTCACAAACTCTATCGCTGTATTTAATTCTACAACGAATTAAATTGATTAATATCAATTGAATCACTTGTAGAATATATCTTAATAGATAACAGATTATTATTATGAATTCTCTAATATACTTTTAAATCTCTAAGGATTGAGGTCTAGGCCATCAATAGTATCTCATCAAAAATTTTAAGCGTTTAATTCAATTGATAATGATGATATTAATACAAAGATAACAATCGGGTGATGTCTTTTACCTTGAATAAGGTTCGTTTTTGTGATGTTGACTTTGATTTCATACTTTTTATCTATATCTCTACAATAATGCCGTTAAAAGGTCATTCATATCAATAAATTAAAATATTTGTATAAGGTTAATTGTAGGTAATGTTATCGTTATAGGCCAAAAACTGTTCTCATAATGCGTAATACCTATACGATAGGTATATGACGAACATACATGTATCGAACACATGACAATTAACGTGACGAAACGGAATCGAAATGTTTTTCGGGAAGGCAATCAAAATTCCAATGCCTATATTTCTTTCATTCTTCCTTTTCTTTTTATATGATACAGTAACTGTCTGAGAAGCTTGTATTTTGAATCATCTTGGAAAAAATTGAGATGCTATTACTTAGTAATTTACGTTGGTATATGTATAAGTCAACACCTGTTCCAACTTCGCCCGGATCTTAAAAATTTTAAAACTGAAGTTTTTTATCTATTGCGTAAATGTAATATTAGAATCGATATTATGTCAAAACAAGTGTTTTTTCGTGGAGTATTATTTATTAGTCCCCTATTCAATCAAATGTAGATAATTTCAACTTTCAACTAAATCGGTTCAACTATTGTACCGTAAAAGAACAAACAATCGAACATCCAAACTAACTTAATTTTAATACTTTCACCTTTATGGTAAGTCAATCTGTCATCATTGAAAAAATATTTCTCGTTTTGTAATATTTGTGCGAAATAAAATCAGATTTATGTATTTTTTTCCCATTGGGAACTGAGCTTATACACTCAAAACATTTGCGCTACGATCCAATCTCTTTATTCGAAACACATCTCTTTGCTAAACATTTTATATAAATTTCCCATGAGAAGGAATGCTTTAGTTCCACAGAAAATATTTCTCGAATACCGCGTGTTTATATGTAATGGCAAGAATATGAGCATATTTTTACTATTGAAAGTGTTTTTTGAATATATAAACTTATTTTGTATTAATAATAAAAGATAATAATAGTTCACATGGAGTTTGTTGTACAAATAGTTTAAAGTTTGAAATTGCGGTAGGTTTCATCGATACAACTAGGCCGCGATCCAAGCGAACGGGTCTCGACTTTTTGTTCGTGATGATGCGGAACAGAAGAGAGAAATTTGGCGAGATAAAGCAGTACCCGCTAAGGGGGACACGGTCACGAGGAGTCATCGCCTCCAAACACACTGAATGTGGAGCAAGCGAAGTGTTTCTCCTTGGACTACCTGTCCGCCAAGTGCTATGACTGCCCCGGGCCAATACAAGCTGGTTGTTGGGTAGCTTGGTACAATGTGCACGACCGAATTCTTAACAAGAAAAAATCTAAAATCTATTATAGATTGTGTTAACTGAGTCGTAGGAAATATTGACGTTTAACGATCCTAATATTGTAATACTATAACTGTTTGCTACATATTAAAGTAAGAGTATCAAAAAAGTAATCATAAAGAATGTCAAATAGCAGAATATATTTTCGAAAGCCCCTCGGATCCTTATGTAAGAGTTCAACGTGACACTTCACGTGGTGCGTCGTGCGCCCGTTCAGCGCGCCACTTTCCTTCAGCCAAATATTTAGTTAACTTTGTATGTTTTTATGATATACCCTTTCGGTAAACCGTGCGGTATTGATGAGTTTATTATTGTGAATTCCTTTTTCACTATGAGTAGTAAAACCACTTAAATATTTTTAGCTAGATAAATAGCTTAGCGTTGACTATGTTTGAGTTTTGAAACGGAACGTCAACAAATATAAATTGAAATGAATATGTACATTAAATCTCCAGCACAAGTATCCAATTTGTAGGCCATCGTTGTTACGTTGTTGCGAGGTATAAAGCCGCAATTATGTTGCTATTATGATAAGTCTACTTTCTTGGTTAACTAAATATATCTTCGACATTATAATAAACATTTATCATCTTTGGATTATCATAAGCTTGACCACAATGTGTATTAAATGAGATAGAAACTACAGAATTACATTAATTTGTTTATTTATCAAAGCAACAACTAATAGTTCGGTGGACCATAGGATTTAAGTATTAAGTAGGTATCATAAAAGTAGGCCGTAAATATATCTCATATAACTATTCTGAGTTTTAATAATGATATAAAATACATAATCGTAACTTGTTTACGTGATGACATAAATACATATATGGGTGGCATCAATTAGTGCATTGTAATCTAAAAAATAACAATATGATTTGTCTACAGTCTTAAATAAGATGTAGGCATTCTGGTCCATTGGAATATGAAACTAAACAGAAGTCAATAGAAAGAGTCAATTTGGTAGGTCACTAGCGAATTTTGTTGCAAACCACTAACGTCTCTCCAATTATTTAATGAGTGTGCCTAAACTAGTTTCGACCTCGACTGGCAAATGAACTTCAATTTTAGACTTCTTTCTAATACATACATATACACAATACGAGTAAAAGCAAAATAACGCTATACAATTGTTGTTGATGAATGAAATTAGATACGACACTAATTGTTTACGATTTCTGCAAGTGCTACACTCTAATCTAATGAAATGCCAGATAGTGTTTGTATGAATGTTGTCGGCAGTATAGTATCGAGTGTCATTCGAAGAAGAATCTCGCATTGACAGCAGCTGTAGTTCGTACCATTGTAGAGGTCATCGACCTCGAGCTACGCTTTACATTTGGCGAACAATGATTTGGAGTGGCGAGGTGAATGGCCGCGCTCGGAGGGGCTGAGCGTGGGCAGTTATTGACCCATATTGGAGGTGAAATGTAGATCAGTGGGCGAGAGCGGCGAAATTCGCCGCGGACTCGAGAGTCTGCGTACGGAACAGCCATCGCGTACGACCATACGTATGCGCCCGCGCAGCGCCGCGCTGGCCCAACATTAACGTACACGATGTTTTTTACGCTATTACTCATTTACATATTTTATATTTATAGCATCATTATGTTTACATTTTTTAAATAATTATCCTTATAAAAAGATGATTACAGCATTCTAGAATTTACAAATACGAAATTGTAAAGTAAAGATTTTCGTAAGTACATATTTAATCAATACGCTAATTACTATTATAGAGTTTTGTCATTTGAATATGACTTTTGAGTGGTGATGAATGTTGGTGAATATTATATAAAAATAAAACGGGGTATTTGAGGTTTTTAACAATGAAGACTGGAGATAGTAGGAAAGCAAGGGATTTTCTCTAACAGAGTTACGCTATACATTATATATTGCGTTTATTTATTATTCCATATATCAACTATAGTACCTAAACTTCTTAATTAGAGCAACAAGTTCGTAACAATTTCTTTAACTACGACTTGAACTATTTTTACAATCTCAATTTAAAAAAGTTTTGACATTGTCCATATAAGAGGCACTCTCGCACTTGACCTAAGCAGAACTAACCAGTGAAACGAAGCCAAGTGAGGCTCGAGGCAATCTTTCAATTTATAACAAGTCCAATATTTATCTAGCGTTTGGTGCTAGGTCGTAAATAAAAAATACTTGCTAAAACACAGCTTATGAATATTTTGGTGAAATAAGTTGTTATTCACTTTCTTAATATTACATAATTATTAATATGTGAGAGTAATTAATTTCACTTCATAGTTCAGATATTTATAAATAGGTACATGCTAAAGTTTGAGAAAATAATAATTTTGTTGTTAAATACAACAACAAAAAATATTATGTCCCGCGATTTTTCCTATATTTTTGTTACCTACGAATTTTAAAGTTACTGCTCTACTTTTATAGATATAGCCCTTTTACAGTCCTGATTTATTTACTATATTGGTCCTAAGTACAATTTAATACAATTTTAAGGTAACCTAATTAAGGCGCTTAAAGAATAGAGGTGTTTAGCTTTGAATACACATTAGTAGACTAATGCATATTGAAATAAAAGTCCAAAGTGTTAGAGATAAACATGGACAAAGGTAAATGTATAACACATCGTCATAAAGATAAGTTCTAGGAAAAAACATGGTCATAACCAATTACTTAAAAACATTTTATTATTCAATTTACAGTAAACGCTTAACCTAATTGAACACGTGTACAGAAAGGCAGCGTAGGAAACAATGAAAAACCATTTTATTTCACATAACAGTTAAACGACTCTTTGTTGATTTCCAGACATAAAAAGCACCAAATTTTCGAAGGCTCCGTTTTATAGCAGGCGACTAACGGTTTCTTTGTTGTCTGCAGGAGCGATAGATGTCACAAAGCCCAGATGAGAAATGAAGTATGTATATGCCTGCATCTCTATCTATACTCGTGGATCTTTTTAAAGCTGAAGTAATATTCCTGTTACAAATTAACATCTTATGTAGCTTTTTATTAAAGTGATATACCTACGCTATAAAATATCGTATCAGCGTGGTGAAATATGTTTTAAAAGTCTTAATCTTCTCTTTCATAGGAGAGTGGGAAAGTAAAAGGGTTTCGTACTTTACTTTAACGAAAGACAAACCAGCGAACCAAAATACCACACATATATATAATTCCCGGCAAGGCACCTATTTAATGTTTAATTTTATTTGACAACTTATTGTATGATTTTTTAATTACAGCACATTTTTGTAGCAAACTATCTATTTACAAACTAATAGGACTTACTACTATATTGAAAAATAGATTAAAAAGTGTCATCATTAATTATGTATAAGTCTAAGACACAATTGATTCTCGATCGATCAGTCACTTACTATCGTTTCCTTCGAACTATCATTGTGATTTCTCCGCTAAGTACAAAGCCCTGTCGAACAAAGCTCTGTCGGTAGGTTTGACAGGCGTACCCAGTTGGCCTGCTTACAGTATTAGCATACTCTAACAGAACGTGGATCAGCAGTGACCCCGCTCGTGACACATTCCGTGATTTCCGCCAGATACGAGAGAGAACTCGTAACTCCTTGCCTCGTAACTCATTTGCCATTATGTCGAAATATCAACGTTAGATTCATCTATCGCATGAGCTTCTGTCAATAATAAATATTATTATATTTTGTAATCATTCGCATTGAAAATATTGAAAATATTATTACGTACCTATGTGTGAGAGAAATGCCAAAAAGATTAGATAACATCCGATATTACTACGATTCATTCCTGTGTCCCGGTCTACACAGGAATAAAGTAGTTCTCATATAGTGGTCATGATGTATAAGGAAAACTTCAAGAGCCTTCAGTACCATATAAAGGTACGTAAAGTTTCCATTGTTGCCAGCACACCGACATGATGATCCTATACATAGCATTTCTCACGGTAAGCGAAGGCGCGGCTATATTGATTGCCGTTTCCAAGAACGGCTATAATACGACGGAGAGTTCTAATCATAGTGCGTACCGAAGCAAACACCTTATGTCACGTCGCACAAGGTTACTATAGCGAGGAAATTAGTTCTAGACTACTTTCCGAAAGCGGCTGGAAGAAAGTACTTTTACTCGGAGACGTGCACCGCGACACAGTTTCCACGAGTGTTAACTTGTATCGTCCACCGGCGGTTTAATGCTTTCCAACTACTTTATAAATTTAACGAACTCGTATCGATCAGGGCAACATACGGGATTAGTGTAATCGGTAAATTTGTATCGAAGTAAATTTATTGATTCCAAGCTAAAGTTTTCCGGTTGATTTCTATAAGTAGCTATTAACTAGAACAAAACATTAGAAAACAGAAATAATTTTTATTGTGTATAATGTTTTACTAATAAAGTAGAGATCTTCAAGTAGCGATC
>DVWF01000147.1:0-10275 GCA_018234925.1 Junonia litoralis
GCGCGTTTTGATTTGTATTGCGTCCAGATGCGGCGAAATTACGCGCGTATGTGATGAGACGGATTTGGTCAGTTATAGAAATGGATTCGGATACTGCGGTTGTGTTGTGGCTTGCGTACCGTCGATGGAAACGTCGTAAACGAAGAGAAAGTCGACGATTTAACGTGCATCCCATTCTACGTGACAGAATGACGCATAGTATGTTTATAACTTTATATCCAAAACTCAGAGAATATAGTGAAAAGTTTTTTAACTATTTTCGGATGTCAGTAGCAACGTTTGATGATTTACTAGAAATGCTCCAAGAAGATTTGACTCCATGTCAAAATTATGTGGTACGGGATACTGTTTCTGCAGAAGAAAAACTCGTGATTACTTTGAGGTAATATTTTTTATTTGTTTAATAATTATAAACTAAGACCCAATTAACAAAAATAAAGAATTTGAACGAAATAACAAAAACTAGGAATCATTCTTATATAATAATAGGTAGGTCCTTAACATTTATTTTAATTATTCATATAGTTAGTTCCATTAAATCAGATTCATTGGAATCTTGTGTAGATGCCGGTGATGGGTTTTTGTAGCTAGACGTCGTTGGTGGTCGTGACGCAGTGCAATAACCTCGATTGTACGTCGAAAAGTTTGCAGGTGGAAACGAAGATGTTGAAGGGTCTGTTGCAGTATGTCTTATTTCTCCAAAATAATCTCTCTGTCCACGTTGTGTTATCCCTGTTTGGTAATAATATTGAGTCGAAGATTGATAGTCGGAAACAGCAGCTGCAGATTTAAGACACAGAGCTTGTTGAGCTTGAAGTACTTTCATTAATTCAATTTTTGTTTGAAGTCGGTTTTCCTCTGGTACTTTCAGAAGCTCTTTGTGTAAGGACAAACAAAATAGTTTGTCATCATCTGACTCCATTTGGTTTGATGTATGTGGCTGATTTCCAGATGCTAAATTGGTTTTTATGATGGAGAGAAATTCTTCGTCGGCCGCATTTAGTTTTTTTTTTCTTTTTCGTCTGACTACGTGGAGGTCTCATTACATCTTCCCCATCGCCCGAGAACTCCTGTTCTTCAGCTGCAACAGATGCGGTGTTTATGTTGCTCTCCGTTATTTTGTTCCGTGTCGATCTTTCGAGAAACATCAACCGTTCAAAATAAATATATTTCACTTTGCCGGAGGCTCCTGATCCAGATGGTGTGGTTTTGTTCTTCCTCATTTCTCTTACAAAGCCATCACGTAACCCTTTCCACTTCTTCTGCAATAAAGTACCTGTAAACAATAAAAAGATTGGAATAAAATAATAATTCTTATGTAACTTTCTTTTCAGATATTTGGCTACAGGCTGTTATTTTGCGGATCTGCATTATGCGTACAGATTAGGAAAGTCTACAATTATCGAAATAGTACAGAAAACCTGTTACGTCATATGGAACAAACTGCAAAATATAGTAATGAAAGAACCAACGAAAGCCGAATGGAAAGAAATTTCGAAACAATTTCAAAAATACACAAATTTTCCAAACTGCATCGGCGCCATTGACGGCAAGCATATCCATATTATAAAACCTAACGATTCTGGATCTCTGTTTTATAACTACAGGGTGGGCCGTAAATAAGTGCACTTAAAAAAATATATTAATACAACTGTAGCGCTTTTAAATGAAATATTTATTTTAAATTATACAAAACGAAATGAATTTTATTTTTTAAAAATTAAATCATCCAAATGTTGTCCATTTCGCCTACAGCACTCTTCCAATCTGAATCTGAGATTTTGGAACACTTTTGTCAAAAGTTGCGGAGTGATTAAGCGGATTTCTTCTTCAATGTTCGCTTTTAATTCAGCCGTCGTTGAAGGATTATTAGAGTACACCTTACTCTTGAGGTAGCCCCATAAAAAGAAATCCGGTGGCGTTAAGTCAGGGCTCCTGGGTGGCCAAGCAATATCACCCCTCCTCGATATCAACCTTCGAGGAAACATTTCTCTAACGACCTCCAGAGAGTCGTTACTTGTATGGCAGGTAGCGCCATCTTGCTGGAACCAGGTGCGAATAGTGTAACCACTCGATTCTTGCAGTTTTGGAGCTAAAAAATCTCTAAGCATCGAAACATGACACTCTGAATTAACAGTAACATTACGCCCGTATCGATCTTCATAAAAATACGGCCCTATGATCCCCCACTTGGCTATTCCGGCCCAAACGGTCACTTTCGGAGAGTGTAACGGTCGTCCATGTTTTAAGTGTGGATTTTCTGTTCCCCAGTATCGACAATTTTGTCGATTAACAAATCCGTTGACATGAAAATGAGCTTCGTCTGAGAAGATAATGTTATTGAAGTGAGGGAATCTCCGTAACATTTCTGTTGCGAAATTGAACCGTGAAACAAAATCGGATTCTTTCAAATCTTGAATCTCAATCTGAATTTTGTAAGGGTATAACTTCAAATCATCCCGTAAAATGCGACGTAAAGTCGTTCTGGGTACTCCCAGGGCCGCAGCGCGTTTCCGTGTAGAACTTCTTGGATCCTTGCGCACAGAAGCTTGTACGCGTTCAATTGTTTCTGCAGTCCGCCTGGAACGTGGGCGTCCTGTAGGTCGAAGTTTTTGCGTTGATCCCGTTGCCTCGAATGTTACGATCCATTTTTTAATTACATTCGTACTTGGACACTCGGTGAGTCGGTGAATCCAAACTTTACCCGAAAAAGCCGACGAACAGTCACGTATGAGCGATTGTTTTCATAAAAGGCGCGAACGCAGAAAGCGCGCTGCTCTCCCGTGAACGGACTCATTGCGATTAAAAATTTAGATCTCGAGCTGCAAGGAGATACCCTCCCCGCGCGTCTCGGTTATTTCGTTCGGGAGTTAGAGCTAAACAAAAAGTGCACTTATTAACGGCCCACCCTGTATAAGGGTTATTTTTCAACTGTTTTGTTGGCCATATGCGATGCAAATTATTGTTTTATTGCAGTGGATATAGGCGTATATGGAAAAAGTAATGACTTCACAATTTTTAAAGATTCTATTTTATATAAAAAACTTGTCGAGAAAACTTTAGATATCCCAGATCCAAAGCCAATATCGCAAAAAGATACAACCCCCTTACCTCATGTCATAGTAGGAGATGAGGCGTTTAGTCTGTCTGAGAATGTAATGCGCCCTTATTGCGGTAAATCTCTAACAACCAAAAAAAGAATTTTCAACTACCGCTTATCCAGGGCCCGGCGTTACATTGAATGTTGCTTTGGCATCTTGGTAAATAAATGGAGAATATTTCATAGACCGTTGAATGTGGCCATAGAATTTGCTGAAAACATCATTAAGGCTTGTTCTGTTCTCCATAATTACGTAAGGTTAAGGGATGGCTACAGGTATGATCACACTCTCTACGAAACATCTCTGATTAATTTAAATACTGAGGCAGTGAGGCCTAATGCGAGATCATTGAATTCAAGAGATAGATTTGCTGATTATTTTGTTAACGAAGACAAACTCCCTAGATAAAATGATATAGTTTATTAACGTAATATCTATGCAAGGAATAATATTATCAGTGCTGCCAGTGCCTTCACCGAATTTCGGACGATCCGCTGTCGGAAAAAGGACGATTTTTGAACAAATAGGACGGCTAAAGAAAATATTAATTAATTATAATTTTAATGCAATAATAAGGAAATAAATACACTTATATTTTTACAGTACACAAAAAAACACAAACAAAAACCATTTTTATTATTTCCATGCAAATTGTAGAACGAGTGACCGCCACGTAAGTATTCAGTTTTGTATCTTTGACTTAGCGAGCAGCGAACAGCGGAACTCGAAGAAAAAAAAGGCAATGGTAGGTAAGGCACATAGGATGATCATGAAGTACCTAAGGTACATAAGAGATTTCTAACCTTTAAGCTGGATTCACAATACACAAAAACGCGCTTTTTTAACGCAGCTTTTTTAACATTGACAGCTCTTCGATCAATCAGAGAGCAGCTTTCGCGCGTTTTCTGCGTTAAAACGCTAGGCACGTTTTCATTGTGAATCTAGCTTTACGCAGCGAGCACTCAATCGCAATTTATGTTCTCCATAACCAACATACGTGAGCATGCAGCGTGTTTATTCCAACTCCAGCTGGTTAATTGTTAGTAACTTAGGTTTTATTTTTTATTCTTATACCTAGTTGTTTTGTTCTTTGGTTTAATTTATTAAATATGTTTAATTTAAAGTATCAAATTAAACAAAAGTTTAGTATTTTAATTTCTTTTCTAGCATGTCCTTGGTCGGCTCAAACTTAACAACATCTTTGATTCCGGAACTCGTTGCCATCAGGGATACTATGGTATTAGTGTTGAGGCGGGTTCTGCTTTCGCTTTTGATTCTCTTCAGTTTGCTGAATACTCTTTCCACGCTAGCATTTGCAAATGGTAAAACCAACAGCATTCCAATAAATTTCCGGATGTTGGGGTATTTTATATTTCCAGAAATATCCTTTATTTGGAAAACTTTTTTCCAGTATTGTTCCGCCGGTAAATCGTTACTTATTTGCGAATCGGTCTCCATCAGGCAATACTCCCGCCATTCTTTAACTAACGTTTTATAGTCTAATACATCTTTTAAAAATGGAAATCTGTCTATTGCTGGTGTCAATTCGGGGAAATTGAAACATGTGCTTGTGGCGGGTTCTACAATTGGTAAAATATTAAACAAAGAGCTGTCAGAGAAATCAAACCTAGTAATTATTTGTTTGATTGCTTCAATGTAAAACTGCATGCAGTCGAGACGTGCTCGGTCTATGTCTGATTGTTGGGGAGGATTTGGTTGGCGTTGTAACTCATGTAATGTTTCCTGTGCTGATATTCCTATGTAAACTTTGTTGATTGGCACATACAGCCTTGGATTATTATACTGGATTCTAAACGCATTGGTTCCCTTAACGTGGGAGAGTTCCATATAATTAGCAGCTAAAGTTTTTATCAGTTTTTCTGTTTCTGGCTTCAATTTGTGTAACAGTGGAGTCTCTGATTGAAACATAATATTAAAATCGTTCAATAGCTCCAGAACGTATGACATAAACTCGAGATACACTTTAGTGAAACTATTATTCAACGATGCGTTGATAGTGTCGGTAGTTTTGGATGGGTCATCAAAGCATTCTAGTCTGAAGTAAGATTTTAATGCGGGGTATTGTTCCAAGACCCTGTCTACACAAGCTTTTAACGACAACCATCTTGTTGTAGCAGGTGTCAATATTTTATGAATCTCGGTTTGGAAAAATGTTTGCATTTCTTCTAATTTTTTTTGCCTTGAATAACTCCGACTGAAGTGGGATCCTACGTTCCGTAATAAATCTTCAATTGAGTTAGGCAATTTCAGACAAGCTTTTGAAGCTGCCAGGTGGATCATGTGGCAGCTACACTTTATGCAAACAATGTGAGGGAGAACTTCTCTTAATTTTGAAAAAACTGAGTTCTGCTGCCCCACCATGACATTTGTCGTGTCTGATGAAAACCCAACCAAATTTGAGATAGGTATGTCCTTTTGCTTTAAGTTGTCTAAAAGCGCTTGAAATAAATCATCCGCTGTTCCAGATGACATCTCGACCATGTCGAAGAAAACAGTTTTTATTGAGTCTACATTATCCATATATATTGCTGTTATGGCACATTGCTTAACAGAACCTTGGTCAGTGGTTTCATCCATAATGACAGAAAAAAAATTTCCTGGTGCTTTTAGGTATTCCGCTGTATTTTGCATGAAATGTGATCCTAAAATTTGATTGACAACAGCAGTGGCCTTTGTTCGACCCATCGACATTTTTTGAGCAATCTTTGAGTCTGGACAGATATTTGCTATGAGAGGGACAAGTGTGTCACATAATAGAAATGGTAAGTTATTTGTTGCCAAAACAGACGCTAATTTTATTTCAGCCCTCTTCGCCATTCTATCTTCTTCAGATAATTGCAATGACTCTCTAATAGGCACTGTCTGCCGAATAGCAGTCATGATGTTTTTATGTTTTTCCGTCTCGGCATGCCGATACAAGTGAGGCTTGTGATTATGTAAAATGACCTGACAGTACTTGCATTTGGCCACCTGAATGCCTTTTTTGTAGTCGGTTGTGAGCCAGTGCTTTAATTCCGGAATGGTTAACCATTTGTCATTAAATGCATATATTTTAATTTTAGAGGGTTCTCCTGCGCTGCTAGACGTAACCCTAACACTTTCATCGTTGCTAGTAAGGTGAGTTTTAGAATTTTCTAACGATTCTCCTGCGCTACTAGTACTAGACGTAGCCTTAACACTTTTATCGTTGCTAGTAAGGTGAGTTTCAGAATTTTCTGACGATTCCTTTTTATTATTTTTTGAACAGGTTGGACGGATTTTTTTTATAAAATCGGCAGATATTTGTTTTTCTATTTTATTTGAAGTAGTTTTAGACGAATCACAAGATGTAACAGCTTCTTCATCATCTTTTTCTTCAATTCTACGTCTTTTTTTGTAGACGAATTTGTCCATTTCCTGTACAAAAGCAAACATGCAATGCAACAAAAACCATTCCTGTTAATACCCATGACACCAAAAATAAAAGAATGAACCAAACAAAACAAATTAATATTTCGATATAATAAGATTCGGTAATTTTTCTTTAATCTGGCAACTGGATTTTATTAGGACCAACGCGCACGTTATGAAATACTCAAATTACACTACAAATATAGTGTAATTTGAGTATTTCATAAGGTACTTAGTTGTTTATTATGAATGTAGGTTAGATCCACAACCACAATGCTTTTATTGTTATTTAGCACAAGGCAAAGCACAACATTTCTAAACATAAAATAATCATAGGCACGTCAAAATAAGAAGTCTACAACATACCTTTGATGTATTGAAGAAAAACGGTTATTTTGTTATTAACTTGTTATGACAAATAAATTTATCTTTAGCAAACACTAAACCAAACCAAACTAACTTGGCGCCGAGCAGAGCAGCACTTGTTTAAAACAAGTTGTTTTGCACTGTTTGAATGTTTCGACACAAAATTTTGTTTGTGTGCGTGGAACGACAGACAAGCGATATGGGATCAATGCGCGTGAAAAAAGGAGGGAACAATATCGTATCAGCAGCCTAAGATGTCGCACTCACGCGTCGTCGTCCGTTTCGTTTCACGCATTATTTTAAAAAAGTTATTGTAGCTGGCTATTAGAAAAGGGACGGGAAAGGGACGGAATTTGAGAATGGACATCGAAGGGACGATGCGGCGTCAAAAAGGACGAAAATCGTCCCTTTTGGGACGTTCTGGCACCACTGCTCTTAAACCCCGAGTCCCGCCATTCCTTTGCCTTTTGGCGCCACAGGTACTAAAAGGCAAAAGTCACGATTCGTACAGCCCAAGAATAAGTAAGGCGTCATTAACATAAATAGATAAATATCTTATATGAATAATTGTTCCCTTTATACAATTAAAAGAAAACAATAACAATTTATATTTAATGTAGGATATTGTTAGTGAAATGAACGTTATGAATTAATTTTAATAGCATTAATGTCGAACTGTCAATTAAGTTTAATCCCCAATTGACATTTCGAAATTAATGCACTGCAAATTAAGTCATTGCACTTATGAATTGCCTTAAATAATGCCTCTCGAGTTAAAATCAATAATTTAACAATACAAACTTATACCTACTTAGGTGAGGTAGGGGAGCGATGGGCAGTCGGGAGGTTTGGGCACCCCGTCATTTCTCAAAATCTATTCTAGATTACTTTTATTTTCTACCACAGTACTATACTTTAACAATTAATAACATCGGTTACCGAAAGTGCCAGCTAACATTTCATTTTGTTGTCAAGTTACAAGCGCTTTTTTTTGTTGACGCAGGGTAAATCTTCATAGATACCCGACTCACGGGATCGCTTTCGCAGCACGTCCGCGGCCTCTCCCGTGCGTCGCTCTGCTTGTAGCTTGCAGAGCACGTCTCAGGAAGGGGAAGAATGGTCTCGGGGCCATACCGGACTGCGGTCTTCCTCTCGACCGTATGACACGGATGCGTAAGACCCCCTTCTCACGCACCCACGGCCGGAGGGAGTACCCTATTTATTCCATAGGCACTGGAACTTGGAGGCCGGGGAGACGACCCGCAGGTTGCCTCCGCCGGGCGGGATCGGCCCTCGCTCGAGCCCGCCCGCAGTCTCCTTCTGGACCATGACGGTCTCACAGAAGTTGACTACGGCCTCCCACGCCGATTACCTGCGTAGCATCGCCGACACGACTGCTCGCAGGGAGAGATTTCGCACGATTTCCTGGACCAAGACCTGCCTCTCTGCGGTCCACGCGGGACACGCCTCCAGCGTTTATTGAGCAATGTCTTGGTCCACCCCGCAGTGGTGGCAAGAAGTCGCCTTACGTCCTATCCTACACGGGTACTCTCCAAAGCAACCGTGACCGGTCAGTATCTGTGTAAGTCGGAAGGTGACTCGTCGCTTCCGCCGCACCGAAATTACAAGCGCTTAACAGTTTGTTGCATATGAAAGTAAATTTTTGGTTGTGATTTGAAGAAACATAGTAAAGAAATTTGCAAGAATGTGAAAGTATCTGTTTTAATTTCTTCTTTTGTGTTTAATGGAGATTATGTTTACCTGTCAATTAGGATTCGACATGTAATAAAAATAAACTTATTCAAAACTATTTTAAAAGTGAGGGTACGGGGAGCATTGGACACGCAGGTAGGAGGGAGGTTTGGGCATGCCAAATACCCTTGGTTGTTACCCTGGGTTGCGGAGGTCAGACAGCAATTGTTATGCATAAAAATTAGTAATCTGTCAATACCTAAGCTAGAATAAAGAAGATCCTGGTTAAACCCGGGAAAATGCTAGGAAGATGAAGATCGTGCAGTATTGATTCTGCGTCACATTGTTTAATTTTTCTAAAGTCAGTAATAAGAAAAAGTATCTGTATTACAATTCTTCATATCAATAGTATATAATACTTAAGCAAAGTAATATAATAAGGCTATATTGTGCGCATTAATTACAGTGTCCACCCCACAGAGGTCTGTCTATACGCTTATCTATTCGTTTGACTGTGTAATGGTTCCTACACACATCAGCGAACGTGTTCGCGAATGCCATCAGAGAACACGTTCGCCAATGTGTGGAGGGCCTGATTTACTCGTCTGTCGTAGGTATTTGACGTTGGCAGATGCGTTGGGCCCATGTTCGGTCGTAACCCGTTCGGTGCAAGCATCGACACATCAGTCAACGTATTAGGGGTCGTTCAAGTATTACGTAACGATTTTTTTTTTAATTTTGAAGATTTTAGTTCCCCTCCCCCACATGTAACGCGCCGTAAAGTTATTCTGTGCCCCTCCCCCTAGACGTTACGTAACATTTTACCAAAATTTTTAGGTGAAAATGGTCGCTAAAATAGTTTTCGAGACCATTTTAATATAAAAATCACGATTATGTCGTTACGTAACGCGTTGTCGTTATACCCCCTCCCGGCCCCATAACTCACCGTAACTTTTTACAAGACCCTCCCCTCCACCCAAACTGCGTTACGTAATACTTGAATGAACCCTGAGAACTATATATTGTACATAACAGGCCTCGTCCAGTTTATTGTGATCCATCCATGTGATAAACAATGAAGTTTAGATAATAATTAATTACTTTGTCCGGTATAGCTTAGCATTATTTATAATGCCCGGGCAATATAAATAATGGCTACATTACTCTATCCATAACACATAGATACACATGTTCCATAGATTACATCACATGTTAATAGCTATTTCTCACTTTTTAAATTTAGAAAATAATGTTTTGAAAAATTGAAAGAATAATTTAATTTAAAGATCTAATGTCTGATAACTGAGTAAATAGATACTAATCAGCCGCTTAAGTTTTCACTGCATATAGTTGAAACAAGGTCAAAGGAAAAAGGTTTTTGCAAATGAAAACACAAATCTGAAAATTTACAACTTTATTTATAACAACAAATACAATTTCTTTTACAAAAATAATGTTTACATTTTTATTATTTTAACATGTCCATTAAAAAAATATAATATATAATATTTTTAATATAAAACTATGTGTATATATATTTATCATTTGACATTTCTGTTACCATTAAGATTCATAACAATAGATTTAATTAATAACAGGAAAAAAGGAGAAATAGGAAAAAAGGAGTTATACTCCAATAATGGCCTAGTGGTGCGAACACGTGGATCTTAACCAAAGGTCGCGGGTTCAAACCCTGGCTAGCACC
>DVWF01000148.1:0-10269 GCA_018234925.1 Junonia litoralis
GAGCAGCGTGGTGGATTAAGCTCCGTACCTTCTCCCTAATAGGAGAAGAGGCCTATGCCCAGCAGTGGGATATGTACCGGCTATGTTACGTTATACTTTACATGCACCTTTTATGGTAAGCTATTTTAAACTAACATTTGTGGCTATTTCAGGTTTGTGACATTGACAGTCATAAAAAGCACTATGCTTTTATAATAATTGTCCACGTGGTCGATCATTAGACACTAATGACACGTGGTTAAACTCTAATGTGTAACTGATGGATAATGAAAACGCTATTTGAAAATAATATTTCAGTAAATTAAAATAAACGCAAACATTTGCTGTAGAAATAATAGCTACTTTTATTTACGAGTCAGGCATAGTTATAGTTATGACAATCGTAAATTAGTTTACACCTAGTCGAATGACATCCACTTAAACCAACACTTTAACGGGACGCTTATATACATAATTATGTCAAGTAATGTAAAACGTTAATAGTGTTGTAATTTCAACAATTTAGAGGACAATTAATCGAGAAAGCCATTAGGCACAGCCATAAATCGGTCTCAATTTCACGGCGCAATCTAAACCGGTGCGCGGCGCGTGCGCACCCGACAGATAGCATCTTATCGCGGATCGGCGCGATCTGTCGTTGTCGGTCGCCAGCGCGTGTCCAAACACTGTCCGAGCTTGTAAGCGATCGACTGACCGCTTCTATCGTAATCAATCGCCATTAAATAACAAGGGTCGATTAAAACAGTTCGAAGCGGTGGGTGTGATGAAATGTCTGAATATCGGGCCATTGAAGATATGTCTCTATAGACTCATGGTTCAAATGAACGGCAATGTTTATGGTGTACCTATACGAGATTTCGTAAGACATTTAGCACGACACGTGATAGGTAGGTTGCATAAATTCCTATTGAAACAAGTCTATCATTTATAACACAAGAGCGGCGAATAATTCCAATAATGTTTACCAACACCATTCACCAGACAGTTTGAACACGCGAATCAAAGAACAAAGAGACTTAGGGCAGTGTAACACGATCCTCCATATTGTTGCGGCGTGTGACGCAACAAATCTGTCGCAGGCAAGATGGCGGCTCGAGACAGCCGTGGCTAAAGGATGCGCCTGCGCCGTGAAATCGCTTGTTATGGCCCGTGTGGCAATGCAGGTTTAATAAATGCGTTCGCTCTACAACCTCCTATTCATGTTTTATTCCAATTAAAATTTATAATATTTGATGACAGGCGAAATTTCAGAGTGTTCAAACTTTTTTGATAGCACTGATTAATGCATTTCCACATCCTATACGTTTCTAAATACTGTTCGATGCAATAAATCTCATTAGAAGTAAAATTATCAATAGCAGCTGTAATCCATTACTAATGTCCTTTGAATGTTACGTTCGCATGCCTCTTTTATAAATGGACTTAGTTCAGCTTATCCCCATCGATAGCATCGGCTGTATAACACCGTGGACGACCTTTAGGACACCATCGCCAGCTAGTGTTCCTGGGACTCGACACAGTTTTACCGTTATGCCCGCCATCTATAAATCCGCAACTTGACAAAATAATAGGGACGCGATAGTTCGAAGCTATTAACGCCCAAAGAGATATATTGAGCCTACTCCTCTCAATCAGATACCTAAATACGGGTGCAGTGTAATAGAAATTTCTAAGCGCTTTGATATCAAGATAATTCCGATTGGCAATTGCAATATCTATACAGCAGGCATCGTATCTCACGGATCTTGTCAATTGTCCGCAGAACTTATTAAATTTAATTATATTGATGCCGTTTGATCGGAATCAGTTTTGATAATTGCTGGTCTGCAATAATTTTAGATATACTTGAATGCACGAGGGCAATTTATGCGTATGTCACGTTGTGTGCATTATCATGGCTATATTGTGGACCAATTTGCTTAAATATTACTATATTTCTGGTACCTACTATCCAACAACATTTAGTTTAAAAACTGAAAACATTTTGTTAATTGCCTTTAAAGATTTGTTTCAGGGGAAGATAACAAAAGCGTGTTTCAAAGATGATGATTTTCCAAAAGAAAGGATCAAGCATTGTCAACAGAAAAATAGACTTAATTGAATATTCACCAGTATTTGTCAATCCATTTGAAGCGAATCGTAATTATACATCGAAACTGTTAAGCTGTCTGCGCAGAATCCCATTTAGATAACATTGTAAGCTCCAAACAATTTATAGCAACGCAAATACAAAGTTGACGCGAGTCGCGATGAAAACGTATCTTTATAAAAGACAAGTGTCTACGCAGCCTTTAACTTACAATATGTCTGTTTATCTGTTACACTATATATTTTACTTAACTTAATTCACCAGTACTCGGATACATTTTAGTTACTTTGTTGTTCTTGTTTTCTTGGCTTTATATAAACATTATCGAGACGTTTTTCTTAGCACGAAAAGCTTTTAATGCTAAACCATCTAAATGCTATTATTTCTGTTTTACTCTTCTATTTTACTGACTGTGATAAAAATAGTTATTTTGTAATAAAACTATATGGCTGCCGCAACTTTGTCCGCATAGAATAATGATTTTAAATGGCCTACGCATTTGAGAATTAAGACCACTTTTAAAAACCGTAGATTCTAGATACGATTTTTCATCTCCATTTTTAACATTATTCAAGTATCATTTTTATAAGAAAGAGGATCCTATATCCTTTTCAGAAGTTCTATCTATATCAACTAATATAATGATCAAAATTAGTTCACCATTTTATATGTGAATTGTGAACATGTGTCCAAACGATCAAACAAACAAAATAACATTCACATTGATATAGCGTGGATGCATTTAAAAAGTAATATAATTTCTAATGCTAAAGTTACTAACATTTAAATAGCAATATCGACGTACAGAAAGACGAATGTCTCACTCAATACATAGCAGATAGAAACATAATAACTTAAACACAAAATATTGGTATGGAGTAGTACATACATTTACATTAACGACACGCAACATAAACTAATGGCTTCGGTGCCTTCGTTCTAGAGAGTTACTATTTTCAGCATTAATATTCTATTCAATGTATTTATGGTGATGCTTCAAAAGTGCAATTTCATGTATACGTCGTGTTTAATTTATGCTTAATTTAGGATGTTTGCTTATTGGATTTAATCGTGTTAGTGGTTGTTGAGTCATTTTGATTTGTTAACTTTTCTTCTATGAGAACCATGCTCAAGTACCTACGTCTTGATATTAGCTTTTGAGAGCTATTTTAAATGTTGAATACCTACTACATATATATTTTTTTAGTTTATGAAAGTTTCGCAAAATCTAAATCAAACTTATTGTTAGTTCGAATATGAACTATCTCTAACTACGGTTCGCGGATTTCAGCTTAAGCTAAGTCAGAGTAATGTAGTTGAAGATGCATTATTTACCGCTAAGCCTTATTGCACAACTGTCGTTATAAATAACCGATATAGTAAATTCGTGCATCATCACGTGCATTTATTTATGCCACTGCTGGTGAGTGGTAGCGGCGCAGTAATCAGATTTACCGTGTGAATCATATACCGTGACACGGGTTACTTTATGTTACTTTATAATGGTATACTATTGTGAGACGAAACTAATAAACCAAGAATATATTTTAATGATCTAGAAAGATTTTTGGTCCTTCGAGCCGGATATTTGTTGTACTAAAGCTTAATTTCTTTATTTTTTAATAAAGGGAATTAAATAATGTGATACATGTAGTAGGGTAGAATAAGGTAGAGAATATGATGGTATATTAAAAAGAAAGTAAGAAAATAGAAACGTGCTTGTAGAATCTAATGTCCTGAGAATATTTCCATTGGCATAAACTTAATGACAATAATGAGGACGAATAAATGAGTCGCCCTTGATTAATGGTTAACTAAGCAACTTTTTGCATAATACAGTTTATTGGAAATTTTCAAAATGGTTATTACCGAAGACTATCCGTCGATTTCGGCGCGAGCTCTAATTTACGAATCGGATTTACGAGAGCGAATAGAGTCGTCACTAGCATGTAGTGGAGTTCTCGGCAATAAATTAGCTCGAGTGTTCGGTGTTCCCACGGAGCCCATCAAGATGAGCTCGAACAACGCGTCCGAGCCTCGAAACGAGGACGAAATGCTTTATTTTCTCACTCGATTTATTTCGAGTGACATTCGCTTGCGTTTTGTAAGTTGTCACTCGCGTTCGTAACGAAGTGCCCTTAGGATCATACGGGAAGTGTGCCTTGTAAAATTGGATTGTACAAATGCCAGTGCATATCGCGTTTTGCATCTTCACTTTCTATGTATTTAAATATAAAGTGGACTGTTTTAGTAGTAGAATAATAATGTGTATGATATGTCTGTTATTGCTCAATGTTGACAATTTAGTTGATATTTTTAAAATTTGACTTAAAAATAAAATTAATGTTTTTGTAACTTATAATAGTCTGTGTATCACGTTCTGTCCTGCCCTTACATAAGCAAATTATACATTGACACGCTAAAACCGACTGGGACATCGTGACGAAGATAAATTATTCAACAGAAAATTGTCTAAGATTTCGTATATTACAACAAATTGTAACCTAATACCTCCATAACATATTGAATATGAGCACATAAATCGCATCAAATTGGTCTGCCATCGTTTATTTACTTGCCGGATGATGTGCTCGAGCTCGGCCTGCCATGTTTTAGGACGGGCTAACTAATGTTTCACTTGGCTCCTTTCCAAACTCGTTCGATTTATTACTGAAATCGTGTATTACACGTTTACATTGTATTGGTGCTAGAATAATGATTAAATTAAGTTTTAATCTAGTTCAATATATGTATTTTTTTTTGTGACACCATAACTTTTTATGTAAATAGCGAACTAATAGAACATTATCGCCATCGAAACAACATACCTATATTCTTAAAGTTTGTTTGAAAACTTACGAAAATTAAAAGAAAAATTTTGAAATAATTAAGCAAAATTTTACTATGCCTTTGATTCTGTCAATTACTGAACACTAGCCCTCAGCTGAAAATAGAAAGTACTTAAAATTGATTATTTTGCTTTGCTTAAATATTTGTTTAGAAACAAAATCATCTAACATGATTTCTATTCCTATGAAGCGTATTGTCGGCTAAAGCAAAACAAGGATAACTAAACATATGGTAGATCCGCATTTGATTCAGTCCCAAACCAAACCTAATCAACTCCATAGCATCGACCGACTTATCATCCGAAATTCCGGCGACATTCCAACAAGTTACCAAATAGCAAGTAATGATCGAATCGTATAATATCAATCAGGGCCCCGTCATGTCCAGCTGTAAGGCGGTTTCCAACTAGCGTTTATACGCGCGTCTCTGGTAATTTTGACGCGAAAAGGCATCCGCTAAATTCGTACGAGCATTGTATCCTAAGCTCGTATAAGTGTGAAACGTAATTTAAGTTTCTTCGTCAAAATCCATATTCATACCGACTACCGGGTCGAGCGAACACGCCGATATACGAGTGTGCCAGCTTTTTGAAGCGCGGAATACAATGTGCGTGTAAGAGCGTATGCTGAGATGACCGTATACGCGTAGAAAAATACGCCAATCTAAAACCGCTCTAATAGCGCGCATGTAAGAGCCACGTAGCCAGAATTCTGAAATAATTGTATTTTGATTTTAAAAATCGCACGATTCGTCCAGAGACAGACAGATAGATAAAGGCAGCGACATAATCATTTGTTTTAATATTTCGGGGGAGGTTCAAACGTCAAATCCCCTGGCTACGCCCATAGTAAGAGCGTATGCAAAAATAATCACATACGCGTACAAAAATACGCTAATCTGAAACCGTTCTAAGGTCCGATAGACTCGTCGCTCGTGATCTCCAGCGAACCTATCCGGTTGCCCACGTCGAATTCCATTGTCGTTTCTGGTCCCGATCGATCACAATTACGGATGTGGTCCTTTATCATGTTTATTATATTAATTAGTATCTTTTATTTCGATTAAAAAGTGTTGGCCATGGCGATTTTTTCAATTTCAAAGACAGAATGCTGTCGCGATTTCAGTTGGTATTATGCGCAAAAATTTAAAATTTGATTTTAGAATTTAGATAATTGAAATCAATTGTCTGAATTCGAAAATCAAATTTTCCGTTTTTGAATTTGCTTTTTTCCTTAAAAAATATTTTTTAAATTAAATTATTTTTTTACATATGGTTTAATGCTGAGACGTTAGTTGCTGCCGTATAAAAATTCGTCGTGGGTGCCCTCCCTTATTAATTATATGTATCTATTAAGACTGAATTTATATCCTTTTTCTTCTAATTATATTATAAAAAGTAGAAGAATTACTGCAAGTATGCATCTATACAGATTAATTAAATTGAATCGATAAAAAAGGTAACTGCTTGTTTATTCAAACGTATTCATTGTAAACCGTATCACGTAAATTAGCTGACATGATTGTAATAATTCATACGTTTGTTTAGCTGTCCGTCATTGTGCGGCGATTCATCCATTACTGGTAAAACTACCCATCATTCGGAGTAACAGATTCGTCACGATACCAGCCGCCCATTAGCCATCCATATAGATAACAGGGTTTACTCCTCTAGTATCAATCTATATGATAGAGGCAATTTTTATTCACACATCTACAAGGATTCATGCTTGTAAATAAAATCTCATAATTATTATCGTAAAATTTTACAAATGAATACTATTCTCTTTCTTTATGAACTTTATGTCAATATAAAAAAAATTGATTTCAATGTGATATGCCGATCTGCCGTTTAACTTATACCGGACTGCAAAATTTTTGCAGTGATCATTTTAAATAGTAAATATTTATTCCTATAATTTTTTATCGTACGTAAATATAACATTAGGTACAATTTTGCCAATATGATAACAAATTAAAAGTGATAAACCGGACACAAAGGGAAGAAACTTAACAGTTGTTTTCCAACGTTAGCGATAACAGAGAGTGCTAACGATTTATTATTTTTCATTCAAAGCCAAACAATACCATCCGTATTGATATCAGTTCCAGATTTCGAAACAAAGGGCTATTAGAGGCCCTGGAGAGATCCTTTTAAAACACACTTGACGTAATTAATGTTCTATGGCCCACATGACTCTGTCAAACCGAATGTGGTCCGAATTCTTATACCTTCGCTTCATTATCCTATAGGGATGTCGAACTTAAATGAATTAGGCCATCAATACAACTAAACCACAATGTTGCATAGACAAAGAATATCAATAAAGGCGCTGTGTAGAGTGTGTAAGAAATAATTAGTCTAAATCTAAAGTATCAGCAATGTAGTACAATGAATACAAGTTTAAATGATTTGTTTATTTAGAATTTATGTAAGCCACATCACAATTCGCGGCATAATATCGTTTTGCTCTTGCCCGAGTTTGTTGGCGCCGGCTGATAAATTGCAACGCATTCCGAACGATTGCGACCAATGACATAATGTCGCAACTGACTCCGCTGTACCAAAAGTTATGTATTCATTAGATCTCTGCTTTTCATTTTGTTACCAATTTGCTAAATGACACTAAAATGTTTTATTTGCGCATTGTCACAATGCGACCGCTGTTTGCGCGAGATCAAAACATTACGAATTATAGCTTAAACGTTGCAGAATAAATTACTTCGTTCTTGGTATTCTGTAGGGTATATCTGTATTTTCTGTCCGATAAACAACATTCTTAAAGGTTTTGAAATTTGAGTCTAAGCACTCGGGAGTCAGGAATGATATTACAACAAATTCAATTATTTTATTGAGCATTAAATTGTTTGCAAATAAAAGTGACCTGTTATTGCATATTTAGAGCATTGTAAGACATTTTAATAACAAAAATTATTAGAAATAAAAATTATATTGTAGATATATCTAAACAAGTCATTATAAAAAGTTTTACTCTGTTGGAATATACTCGTTATGATTATTTTATTTATTGCAAGCAAAGCATTATTTTCTATGAATCATATAACTATACTGGATTATTCCACTAATACATGTATACCTACGCGAAAAAAAAATCATAGTACAGTTAATTGGCATAGAAGCGGTGACTCATATTCATAAGTTGTCCCCTAGAGACAGTAAAAAGTCGCCGTCGTCTGTAGAATTACATAAACGCCTAGTAGTCTAGATGTCCTGGAGATCGGACTCGTCTGATGATACCTACCTTTGGAACTGCCGCTTAGTTATAAATACCATTCAGCTAGGGTTGGCAGATTTAAATTTTTTTTTTCGTAGTAGTAGGAACTATCCTTGTTTATATTCTAAATGTTAGTGAAATGAAAGTGAATCGCATCGTTTGTTTGCATTGTTACATACTATGAAATATAGCAGATATAAAGATAAGGCTTGGATTTAATAATAAAATACTTTCTATGCCGGAAAAATATTGATTCCTGTGGGAACAGCGTTTTGTTACTCAAAACGATAGAGGATTATCTACTCGAGAGGATCCACGGGCAAAACCGAGTAGGTATGTTTATAATTAAGCTTATAATAGTAATGGCCCTCGTTCATCCATATCTAGCATTGGTTTTAAAGACGATAACTTGCAATGATTAAAAACAATAGAAAAGTTATGTGTATTCATTTATAGAGAATGTATCAAGGTGGGTAATGCAGCTAGCGTTAGCTTCAGCAGCCCTGCGCATAACGGGCAGATTCCTTATAAGAATACCGCGGGTCAAATCTGAGGTTCGCATCGAAGATCGGTGTCAGTGTTCCACCTTCCACGTTTTCTCCCATATGTCATTCAAGCATCGCCCCGGCTCACTATCAACGGTGCCTCCAGGCGAACTTTTCGTATCAACTTAATGATATAACGACGCTGTGAGCATGTAATAAGTTTTTAATGAAATTGGGTGCACTTTCTATTTCAATTACGTTCTGCTACTGGCGATTGAGTGAGAGTAATTTGCTGGTAGAAAGGTAAAGCTGTATGTAAATTTTATTACTAACGACCATGTTAATAGCTCTACGTAACATCTCTATAAAGATGTTTGATTTAGCTTCGGTTTAATTAAACACTCATTTGTGTGTTTATGTTATAATGAGGAAACAATAAATACGGCTTACATTATTGTGGGCGCCCGCGGCTCAAGAGTGTTTTAGTATCGCATTATGGTCGTGTCCAGCAAGATGAATTATGAGCTATTTTACATAATTTAAGTTTAGTCCGTATGACTTATCTTTAATAAATGTATTCGTAATGATATTTAATTTTAAAATTATTTTGAATTTATCATTTTACCCGACCATGTATATTTGCTAACCCTGACATAGTATTTATACACACATAAATAATTCATACTATTTTTCGTTATTAATTAGTATATGGTATGCTCCTGTAACTTTAACAATGGTTTTATAAGATAAGGATAAATTTAAATTAAAAAAATAATGGTTCTTAAAAAAATCCTGTAAGTGTCAAAATGCTGATAGCGATAATTTTCTGACCAATTATGACCTGTGCACATTAAAGCCAGCACGGGAAATTATAAACTTTTTAATGCGTCTTGTATCGACCAAGAAATATTAAAGATATATAGGTACGTCTACACATACCTTGATGTATTTACGTACCAAACTGAACATTTTAATTTTTTATTAATAGGATTCATATTTACAATATTTTTGTTGCCAGAAGGCAAGACAGACAAGCAAATGTATCGCCTGATACCGTAACATCACAAGAATACTTGGATTTAGAGCGTGGGTACTTAATACATAGAAAGAGACTTGCACTTGGTTCCATAATAATATATGTACCTTTTTTATGTATTTGAACTAAGCAGGTTAATTGAATAATAATGTTAATTATACCTACATTTTATCAAGTGTTAAGTTCAGCACGAAAACCTGCCAAGTTCAAATATAAGAAGAAGTCTTATGACTTTAGATAGGTATAAATATCTAAGTACCTACCTATGTAAGAATCTTTACAACTATACCTTTTTTTATGGAATAGGTGGCAAACGAGCTGACAGATTATCCGATGGAAAGTGAATGCTGCCGCCCATGGAGATTTGCCTGAGGAGCTACAAAATGCGTAGCCGGCCTTTTAGGGGACTGAATGGGGAAGGGAGTGGGAAATTCGGTCCGTACCTACCATATTTTAAGTAAGGTGTACATCTAAATTTGGCCTTGGATTGGCGATTTCAACTCTTTTTACCCACGACGGAACGGAGCCGGTATATGCGTTTAGGGTGAGAGATGTTTGTGTGTTTGTGTGTTTGTG
>DVWF01000149.1:0-10259 GCA_018234925.1 Junonia litoralis
TTACGAAGACTGTTTTTCAGTTTCAATTTATTGAGGTCTGTGAAGTCAATACAATTACAACACAAACATCATAATATTATTATGTCAAAAATATCAAAATGTTTGTATAAAAATCAAAATCATCACCTTAAAATTTGTATAAAAATTATTTTATTAATTTATACAACACTTATATAGATTAATAAGTATCCTGATGGAGGCACCATACGATTAGAAAAATTATATTTTTTATTCAGTTTAAAAGAAAGATATAAAAAATTCTACAAACACTCGATACTGCATACAGCCAAACATATATGGAGAACATACGCAGCATTAAGGAGAAGATTCGATCTTGCATCGTAAGATAAATGTTTAATTTTTTTTTTATGTGATGAATGCAAACGAGCTGACAGATCACATGATGTAAAGTGAATGCTGCCACCTATGGACATTCGTAACACCAGAGGAGCTACAAAATGCGCTGCCGGCCTTTTTGAGGGAATGCATCGGGAATAAATATGGAAGGGGTGGGGAATTGGACCTCCGGTAACCTCACTCACGCGGCGAATCACGACGCAGGCGTCATTTTACGCCGGTTTTCTGTGAGGCCGTGGTATCACTCCGGCCGAGCCGGTCCATTTGTGCAAATGCATGGCTCTCCCACGTTAAAACCTAAACCCACTAACCCTTTCCTTATGCTATTTCCCTACTGCCCTTATCCCTATAATTATTCCCTTTGTATATCGAACGATGATGCCGACTTGGCAAAGCATGTGGATTAAACTATATTATATGTTTCTTATTAAAAAAGGAACTATTATTTTAGAAATATTAAAATTCCGCGAAAGTTTACGGGTCATTTGGTATTCTTTATATTTAGTTTCAGAAATAACCACCCACGCTCATAAATACCATTTGCACACACACGAAGGCTTTCCTAAAAACATTTTAATTTTAAGCAGCTCTTATACCTGGCAGTTCCGGACGGAAACAAGGACATGTCCTCGTAAAACAGGAATGGTTAACTAACAATTATTTTACAGTCATGCGATGAGAACCAATGTCCGATGATCAAGGAGCGTTTGGACCAGCACGTCCTGTCGCACCACTCCTCGTTCAAACGGTCCCTAAGCAGCCAACAGATTTCTCCACATAGATATGTGAGTCTTTCATCTTTTATTCTAATTTTTGTTATAGGAGTAAAGATCAGACATTTATGTTAGAAGGGTTGATAAAATGATAAGGATTTTGGTACTATTATTTTTTTGCCTATTATGTTTCTCAAAATGTACTGATCCGATTTGGGGGCAGTATTTGTTATCTGATTGCATAATTATGTTTAGTTTATTGAGCAAAAAATGGAATCTGTTAGTGTGCTTTTTAGGTTTTTTCGAAAAAGTTTTAATGTCCTAAAATTAATTATATTTATAGTAAATTTTATTTTCAGTCAAGAATTATATATGCATCAAGAAGCAATGCCTCCGGTACAAATGTAAATGAACAAACATCAACATCTGATCTTACTGATGATAAAGACACAAAAGAAAATAATCACAAGGAAGGCTTACGAGCTATTGTTCTAGAATGTATAAAGAAAATACATACAAATAACAAAACTAGTGACGAAGATGTAACTGAAAATAGAATTAATGAATTTATAGAAAAAATCGGTAAGCTTTCACTAGATGTTGATGCCAATTATGAAGTTAAACTAAATACTGAAATTGATAACTTTTTGTCTTCACTTCCGTTGAATATCGACAAACAAAATGATATGATAATGGGTAACTTGAAAACAGAAATTGCTACAAAATTTTCTGATTATGATAAAAAATTGGTGCAGAGTACGATTAAACAAAATGAAAATGAAGGAAATTACTTAAAAAATAAAAACATATCAACTGACTCTATAGGTTATATTGAAAATAATAAAAGAGATGCATTCGTACAACACAGTGATTTCAATATAGTAAACGATTCGTCAATGGACAATAACGACTCTCTTAGACGATTACATTCAAATAATTCTCTTAAAAAAAGATCAGTCGATACACAATTTCCCAGTTTCACTAGTGCTACTTTTTATGAAAACACCGAAGGTCATAATAATTTAAGTGCATATAAATACGATAAACGAAATTCAAGACATGATATAACTGATTTAAAAGAAAATAATATTAAAAAGATTATTATGAAGTGGCTTTTTCAATTAAATGATGAATTTGATCTCGACATTGCGTACTCTGATATACAATCAGTAACAGAAGAACTATATAATCGCTTACTACCTGTTATTAACAGTGAAACTGACATATTAAGAAACAAAGAAGCCATAAAAGAAGGCATTATCAATTTCATTCAGGAGAACTTTAGTGTAGTAATGACTAACAACAACAGCCTTAAACTGGATAAATATGTAGAAAATTTAGTTACATCGCTCTTAAGTGAAAGCTCAGATTACAAATCATATTTGCAGGAGCAAAACACGCATTTTATTAACCAACTTGATAAAAATACTACTATAACTAAAGATTTAAAGAAAATAAAACCATTTTTACATGAAATTCTAAGCAAGTATTCAGAAAAATGTAATGCTGATTATGACTTCATAATAGAAGATATAATGGAATTTCTTTCTAGAAAAAGAAATAGTCCACAATTAGAATTTATGTTATTTAAACTCATAAAATCTTCAACAGATCTATCTGATGCCAAAGTTGCTAATATTACTAATTCGATTATTGCGGCAATAAATCATAATGATAAAAGCGATATTTCAAATCACAACCCTTCCTCTACAATAGACAGTTTTAATCAGCCTTATTTCGGAAATATAATATCCGTTTTTAAATCAGAACAGGAATTACTTGAACCTTCTATTAATTCTGGACCACCAATTCGTAAACGAAAATCTAGTATTTTAAAGAAATCTAAAGTAAATTCTGAAGAACAAATGTACACTGAGAAATTGGCTGATTTAATGATTGCCTGGGTGAACACTTTACCAAAGAAACATAACAAATCAAAGGATAAAAAGCTTAAAGAGCTACTTATCAACAAACTTATCGAAGACATTTTAGATCACTTAAAATTAGAACTAATTGCTCCGGAAACGACCAATGAGAAGGATAAATATTTATCTTTCTTTATTTATAGATGGCTTAATAGATATGAGTATTTTGATGACATAAATGACGCAAAACCATATGTTGATCAGCTGGTAGACAAAATCAAAGATATACCAAAGCCAAATTTACTGAAAACTCAGCCCGCTAGACAAAAATCCACGGAAAGTATAAATTTGGATAAAAACTCATTAATTAATCAAGAATCATTACTCCACAGTGAGATAAATAAATTGAGAAACCAAATTTCGAATTGGATCCAAGATCAACGATCAACAATTTTCTTAAAACATGATAAATCTGAAAGGAATAAGTTAATAGATAAGTTTGCATCTAAAATACATGATATGATCGATAAATGTTCACCAGAACAATTAAGTAAGGAAATTGAGGAATGGCTAGTTGAAATACTTAAACCTGATAATAAAGAAAATATACCAAAACTAGCAGAATCTCTTTTAAGTAGAATTAAAAACATCATTCCAAATAAAAATATAGAGAATTTACAAAAACAACAAGCAAATGAAACAAAAATAGATAACAGTTTCTGTTGTGGTGGAATTTCACAAAACAGTATTATTTCTGATGATATTTTAAAAGATTTGATATCAAAATATATAGAACATAAGTACGATTCCGAAAATTTTATAGCCAGAGAAGCGTATAATCGACTTTTGAAACATGAGCTTCAAAAATTAAGTTCTCTTTCTAAAGTAGATAAAAATATGTCATCTGATGAAAAGAACAAAATTATTAATTTGTTTAAAGAACTTCAATATATTAAAACTATATCTGAATGGTTGAAAAACATACCATTAGAAGACTCTTTTAATAATTCAGACATTAATCGTCGAGCTGAATCAGTAATAAATTTAGCTAAAAAAATACAAGAAATTAATAATAGTAATCAAAATTCTTCTTCTGAGGATTTTAAACATAATATATCCGTAATTATAAGTGAATTTACTAAACAACTTAAAATACCATCACATTTTAATAGTAATATCCAAGTAATGACAAATGACTTAGTTAACAAAATAGCTACTGTTGAGAATACTTCTCCATTAAATCTTTGTTCAATAAGCAAATGTAAAGCAGATCAAAATATTACCGATTATATAGAAGCTTATATTCAAGAAAATGATGACGACATTTTTGAGGACGACGTAAAATTGGAGGCTTGTATTCTACGGCTTTATAAAGAAATTTATGACGTAACAAACAAGAATGGATTTAATAATAAAATATGTGATTTTAATATATCCGATAACATATCACAGCCGTGCAATGAAACGATTGAAAATTTTAGTTCAGAAATGAAATATGCAAAAGAAATTGCAGACTGGGTCAAAAATTTACCTTTATTACCGCTAACAGATAAAACTACTCAAGATCAGTTAGTAGATTTGATAAAAGATTTGGCTATAAAAATATCTGAAATAGAAAGTGATAGTGACCTAACAGAACACGTGAAAAATTGGATATCTAAACTTCCACTAGATCCCAATAAAGAAATCGTATTACCACTTGTCATACAGCAAATAATGAATCGATTAAAGCGAATAAATAATAAAAATATACAAGAAATGGATGAAACACAAAAAGATACATCGAAGGTAAAAGATGACATACCACATTATAACATATGTAAATTCCCAAATTCGTGTTGTAAAAAAACTATTACTTGCAACGAAAATAGTGATCCTGGAACAATAATTGTAGAAGCTATAGAAGAATGGTGTAATAATCTTCCTGTACAAGCAGAAAATGATACTATTTCCAAAACTGTAAAAGAAAATATTGCTACTAAACTTTTTCAAAAACTCAGAGAGCTTAATATGAATCCTGAATACTTTAATAATAATATTCTGTATGAGAAAATGTTATCTGAAGAAATTGATGTACAACTTCAAAATTTAGTACCAAAGCCTATACTGCAAAGCTTAAAAAGTGAATTGCTAGAGGTTGTTATTGAACAGAGAAAAGAAATTAGGAAAAAAACATCTGGAGTAACATATAAACATGATTTAGAGAAAATTATAGAAGTTTCAATGCCTTATCCAGTGCCTACCCAGCGTGACAAAAATTTAGCTTTCAAAATATACAAAGACCGTCTAGCGTCCTTGTTCATTTTAGAAAATTTTGACCACGGGCATGATGAATTTCGGAAGAATTATGAAAACAGAATAAAAAAGGACGTTGATAAATACTTTTACGAAGCTCAAGATTCAAACGCCGTAACCCTTAATAAAGATCAAATTCACAGTGAGCTATACAGTGCACTCTTAAGTGTTCCCCTTCCAAGTGAATCTTCAATGATTAGCGAAGTTGAAGAGATAAAGACGAGATGTGAAATTGAAAATTGGTTCGAAACTTTACCTTTAAAAGAAGTGACTAGTATAGACGAATTATTAGAAAAAGATCAGATTTTGGCTATGCTTGCAAGAAGGCTTCATGAATTTGAGAAATACGACAAAGATTGTGACAATAAGATCCACAAAGAAATTACAAAATGGTTAGCTAGATTACCTCTCCTACCATCCCAAGCAAGTAATATCGAGGGCTTTGCAAATAATTTACAAGAACGATTAAAATCTACTCTCACTGCTAGAAGACAGATACCGCAAACAATAAATAAATCCCAGCAAGCTGTTGTAGATCAAGACAAAAGTACATCAAATTCCAACGAAATAATAGAACCGGCAAATTACTTATCAACTTCAGCGCCAAATTTGCCATCTTGCTGTCAAACGTCAATTCAAAAACCTAAGAAGCCAGCTGATATGATTCTGGATATTGTTAAAACATGGTGTCAACAACTTCCCCTACCAGCAAATACGTTACATGAGCAAGATAATGTCAAGCAAATAAAAGACAATCTTATTATCAAAATCATTATGAAGATAAGTGAACTAAACATGAACCCTGAAACTTTTAATGATGACATTTTATACGATGATTTGCTTGATGATGAATTAGAAAATCTTTTGTCCAAGTTACCTGTATCTTACGAATTTATTGAAAGTAAAAATGCTAGAAAAATTCAATTGAAAGAAGCAATAAAGGCTGTGAAGCCTCTTATCAAAGAAGATAAAGCGAGGTATGAATACAAATTAGCAATAAAAAATACCATTGATAAAACATTAAATGATCCTCATGATAGTACTGATAAAAGTGTCGTTGTGGATAGTTTAAAGGACGAAATCGTTGATAATTTTATTATTTACAATTTTCATAAAAATGAAGAGAAAAGTGAGCATAAAACTATAGTTCAGGACGCTATGGAGAGATATTATGCTTTAGTTGAGACAAATGGTAATAAAACGCATACACAGCATAACGTATCATTAAAGAGTAACCAATTGTTATGTGATTTAACCAAAATTCCCAGTCCCGGTGAAAATGCAATAACAAAAGAAATAGAAGAAATTCAAATCAAGTTTGAATTAACTAAACTAATCAATGAAATTTCTATTGTTGAAGATTCTGAAAAAGTAGTTCTCAAAAATCAACTTAAAACCACTTTAGCAAAACAATTAAATAGTTCGATAACAGGAGGTAACGTATTTGATGACGACAAAAAAATAAAAGAAGACGTTATTAAAGGTTTGAAAAAATTGGACGAAAACATTGACCATCAAAAAGTAGATATATTTGTAAAGAGACTAAAGGATTTAGTTACGAATAACCTTAACAGTTCTGGTATACGAAATGATCACATGGAAAAACAAGATGTTTCAACAGTATATGAAGGCAATATGTCAAACGAAATAACCAAAGATGAGCAATGGCTTTCGTTGTTACCAGTAACTCCTAAATCTCAAAACTCTAACTACCATGAGCCTCGTACTAATAATACAAAAGAACATCAACAAAATTTCGATCACAGTTTCAATCAATCTGGTATAAGATACGAAAGTTTTGAAAAAGGTACCTTGTTATCTTCTTCAATTAGAAAAGACGATGAAAAAGAAAAGATTAACTCCTCTGCTCAAAGTTCGTCGAGTCCAAACAAAAGAAAATCTTGGAATCCAGCTAGTCCAAACAAAACAGCTGAAAAATCTTTAAACACAAATGACACACATCAATTGGCTCATACAATAAACCAACCTACAGGTGTAGAATTTTCAACATTTGATAAAGAATCAATATCTTACCTCGGTGATGAAGAACAGAAAAATAGTTCAAAACCCTACACGCATCAAAATATTAATCAAGACGTAATGGACAACGAATCAAATACATACCAGTCTCATCAACCAGGCTTTTCAACACCAATTCCAAAACATAAAACATTGGAATCTCCTCATCGACATAATCAAACGTCATCAATGTTATCCCAAACTGAAGAAAGAAGTGATCAAAGTTCTCATACATCAGACCGTTTTACACCAAACTTTCAAGATGCATGTACCCAAGAAACAGATATCTCTCCAACCGCATCAACAGAATCAACACAATCCATTCCATTCCAGAATTTTCGAGCACCACACCCAATTATTCCATCTACATCCATCCCTTCTACAACACGTATACCTCCTAGACTTATGCCTTATTCCTGTGGTCGTGGACCTTGTAGAAGACCTTCCATTGCCATATTTAATCCTCCAGGATTACAGAGATGTAATGAAGACCAAAGAGCAGTAGGGTGCAATACAAAACTTTTAACAGAAGATGAGTTGGAAGCATGTGATTGTTTCAACAAAAGAAAGCGTGCTTTGTGTTCCGTACACATGCGACGTCATTGTAGACTTTGTAATGAAGTGAATCCGTTTTACTGGCGCATGCCTCCATACCGATATCCTAGTTTTCATTATTATTAATATAAATATTGTTTTTCTGATATATTCACTTTGAACGTAATAAAATTAAAGAAACTTACAAATTTCATGGCGTGTTTTTTTAGTTAATTTCCTATTGTCTTATGCAAGGGGCAAATTCCTAATAAGTTTGTATGTTTTTCCCTCTGTTGCGCCTAAACTCTGGAACTGCTGAACCCATTTTGGCTTTCACTAATAGCAGATATTATAAGGCGTATAAGGAGCAAAATGAGGTTTACTGTTTATTTGGAACTGGGATTAGGGTTCAGCTTACAAATGTTTTGGATCGTTTAAGGGTTAATTTTTATGCGACGCTAGTTTTTAGCGTCAAATTCACACGATGAAAATTTTACTTCCTAGCATTTTTCCAGACTCAACCAGGATCTGCTTTATTCTAGCCTAAGTTTTGACAGGTTAGGCGATTGCCGTCTGACCTCCGCATCCCAGAGGGCAAGCCAGTAACCATTTAGACTAGAATATTACCTATTATGAGTAAGGATCGTTATCAGGTGTTTTTGATAACAACCGGGACCGACGGCTTTACGTGCTCTCCGAGGCACGGTGGGTAGCCCCATAAGGACCAGACCTAGAAACGAATGTTTATATAAATACAAACATCCGCCTCGAGCGGGAATCGAACCCGCGACCGCCGGCGTTAATAGCGCATTCAGCACCACTACACCAGAGCGGTTGTCACGATGAAAATTTTACTATGCCAGCTATAAAAAAATGTAGCGAAAAGCTTAATATTGTTTAGCTCTTAACCCTACTGCATTACAAGGAAGGTAATATACTGCGAACATGTGTATATGCTTCCGTAAAAAACGGTTAAAAGTAGTTTGGCGAAGTTGAAACTACTTAGTGTTTACTAAGAGCCTTTGCTGGAAGCTGGAGCTAGTTCTTACTAGTAAAAACCGGCATGTATTTAAGCGGGCAGTTTTTAATTTATTTTTTGGGCAGTAAAATTAAAACAAACACCAGTTTATGAAGTGGTCAGTAAAAAATGTATTAAAAGGCAGTAAAAATACTCAAATGGGTGATAAAAATAATAAATAATGAGAAGTTATAGTCTATATATATCAAGTATGTAAGTAAGCAGTAAATATATCAAGTGTACATCTGTTAAATCGGATTGGGCAAATTATTTCTTAATAAACAGTATATCTTTAAAATCTCCGACGCTGCCCATATACTTACATGCATATCAAAATCATATGCTTTTTGCTTCCCTCGCTTGCTTTTCGTTTTTTGCGACTTCGAGTCCTTTATGCTTCGGCAAATTTATTTTAAAAAAGATTGCCAACTATGATCGGAGACTTTTAGGGAAATTGAAATAGATTATGGGTTGTAGAAAGATCTATTATTTATTGATAAAATATACTATTAAATATATTTTTTCCACCAAGAGTCGAAGTCGCAAGAACTAAATTCCACTCCATAAAATGAAATTCTTACAGACAGAACAAAAATCTTTAATAAAAAAATAACATAACAAAACAAAACAATCACAAATTACAAATCAAAAATCTTTTCTAAAGAAGAAATAACTCGGATGGGGACAATTTCCGCCAAAACATTTAGAACAATGTTTCAAACTATTGTTATGACGACATCCTGAATAGGGCTTATTTCTACATTTTGTCATTAAATAATTTCTGCAATTACAGCACATTTTATCTTCTCGACCTTTCCTTGCATCGATACAATTTGGTGCATAAAATCTACGCTCACTTGTTTTTTCTGTAATCAATACTGGCGGCAAATCTTCTGATGCCATAGTAGGTTTTTGCATTTTTAACTGTCTCCTATAATCACCTAACGGTTGTGATTCATGCATTGTTTGTTCAAAAGCATTATCAGTAATTTCATCTATACCTTCTCTTCTTTTAGGGAAAGATTTTCTTGTGCCATTTGCTTTAT
Organism: Junonia litoralis; assembly: GCA_018234925.1. Lineage (NCBI taxonomy): Eukaryota > Metazoa > Arthropoda > Insecta > Lepidoptera > Nymphalidae > Junonia > Junonia litoralis. Next base: position 9,848 of record DVWF01000149.1, read on the forward strand.
GTTGTCGTGTTAAGTCTTCCGATGGAAGATATTCTGGTTCATCTATTCTTTCAAGATGTTGTGATTTATATGGATGTCTTTTATTGTTAACGTTTTGTTGGAAGTCCATTGAGGTTTGCGTTTCAATGTCTTGTGTTGCTAAAACATCTCTGTCGTCATCTTTTAGTTGCTCTAAGATTTGTGTTTCCGAATTTTGTTCTTGTGGTTTAATATCGTAAGGGTCAGTTTGTGATTTAGATGTTACTTTTGTTTTTTGCGTTATTAATTTTTGAGGTGAAATGGCTGACGGTTCTAACATTTGAAAACTTTGCTTCGATCCGCTCGAATCCCAATAATATTCCCTAATAATAACATGAGGTGATATTTCCTTATGCATAAAATTCTCAGTCAAGGTTATATTTGAAGTTTGAAC